>JAGDQP010013380.1:7420-47934 GCA_022664845.1 Lepisma saccharinum
TTATCTTATCCCAATCCCTGTGCTGTTCATTTGCCCGTCGACGCAGTCGTAATAAAGAACTTTTTAAAAACATCCTTTTCTTAAACAATTCGTACAAAAAAAATAAATAAATAAATAAACTGATGAGGCGCGCAAATTAAAGAATTTATAAAGTGACTCTCTCTATGAGAGCGCGCCCTATGATTTTCTTTTTAATCAGTCGTTCCAACCTGAGGTTTTGTGACATACCTTGTATAAGAACCAGCGGTGGTCGAGTAGATAGCATTAGGAAGTCAATTATTCAATTACCGAATTCCAGAATGTCGAAATTTCGGAATTGTAGAAAGTGAAAATATCGTAATCAAAAATATGAAACATAACATAAAAACTTGACAGGGTTGTAGGAAAAAAAACGTATAAATCCGCACTTTCACTAATTGAGTAATGGAAGTAAATTCGAAAATTTTCATTGCCATTTTCTTTTTAAGTGTGTTTTAAAATTATCTACATCGAGACTCCGGGGTTTCGGAGTATTCCAAGTTTAATACAACATTTTCAACTGATATGAGTAGCATTGTCATCGAACATCGGAAATTTAAGTTACGTTTCTTCAGAATGGGTTTGTAGATGTGTTCATGTTAACTCAATGGTAGAGCGCAGGATTCCTACTCGTCAGGTCTTGAGTTCGAATCCAAGATAGGCCTTTTCTTTTTCTGTATTAGTAGAATTTTACAAAAATATGATGCAAGGAGTGGTTACTACGAGATACATTTTCAGAAAAAGTGTAGGTAGTCGTAAAAAGGGCTGTTTTGGGAATTTGGGTGCTGGACACTAATATTGTGTGTCCAAGACCCTTCTGCATTTATTACACGTTCCATTCTTCTGGACATGGAATCTATTAGATGGCTGACAAAATCTGTCTCCTTCCCCTACCTCCAGCCATTCCTCGGAAACAAGGTCCCAAAGGTCATCCCGAGTTCTTGGTGGATCAGCCTCAGGCCAACTGTCCTTTAGAGTACGCTTCACCTCTGCCCACATATTTTCCATGGGATTGAGGTCTGCTCCACAAGGCGACCAGTCAATTAAATCAATCTCAGGCTGCCTTGCGAACCATTCCTGAACCACACGGGAGCTATGTATTGGAGATTGCTCTTGCTGGAACTGAATAACACCATGAGACTGAAGTACTCGTACTGATGGCACATGATGTTACTCATGTGTAAGTCCAGGTGCCCATCAATTTTGTGTAGCTGTCCTGCACCGCGACTGGAAATCCAACCCCAACAGGAAATAGATACACAACCACTGCGATTGCTAGCAGCCACATATCCAGGGTCATATCGGGTGCCTCTCGAGTGATACACAAAACGGCACCCCTCATTTGATGTTTTGATAATGGATTCATCTCAGAAAGCTAAGTTTTCCCAGTTGCGATCCAGATTCGCATGTGCAAATGCGAGACGGTAAATTTTGTGTTCGTCTGAGAGTTTTTTCTTCACGGCCACGTAATCCAACTTGACGAATCCTTCGCAACGCTGTCTGCGTACTACCAGGAATGTGGGAAGCTTTCCTTAGCTGTCTAGACGTCCTTAGTGGGTCTAACCGAGCTTCGTTTACTAATCTCGCATCCTCCGCCTCGGTAGACACATGAGGACGACCAGGAGATTGTAAATTGCCAGTCTGACCTGTAGTATGATATTGCCGAATCCATCGCCTGGCTGTAGCGGCCGGGATACTCATTCGTCTCAGAGCTGCAGTTGCAATATAGCCCTCTAATTCTCACAGGGTAATTACAGCTGAACGTCTGTCCATGATCAGCATTGTTCTGAGCTGTGAGCAGCAAAGAAACAAGTAACAGCAGGTAACTGGCATACGATTGGTTAATTGCAGGTAACGCCCCTTGTGGGAAGATGTGGTTAACAGTCACGCAAGGAATCTTAAAATGGCACAAGGAATATAATAAAAATAATAATAGTTTTCATAAATGACTTTTCATAAATAAGAAAAGCTGTTTTAATAAACAAAGTTTATTGTTCTACTAGCTTTACACGTATAAAATATACATTCTAGATTTAAACGTAGAAAAAGCATCCACAGGCTTGCTCTGCTACGAAAACAACAGACGGAAATAAATCCAGTTTAATCTTCTTTATCTAAAATAACAAACGTATAAAATGGCCCACTTGGCGTGACTCAATCTGCTGGTGTTTTAATACAACAAATCTTGGCAACATTTCTCTATCTATAACAGTAGCTCGTGGTCAAAACCTTTGCTTTCTAAACCAATACTACACGAACGTGGGTTCGAGCCCATGTCAGGTCAAGTATTTTTCTTACTAGTTAATAAGACAATAATAACTTCTCTTCATCAGATGACAAAAGTGTAGAATTTGGCAGCAAGAGAGAGAAAGGGAGAGAGAGAAAAGCATTTCAGACCCATGGAAAGAACCTCAGTCGTCTCTACGGAAGAACATTTAGATCTAAGTGACTCATCGTTTGTGGGGATCATGAGCTTTGGGGATAGTGAATTTGCTGTATGACACCTTGATCCGACTTTGGATATAACATCATTTACTTAATTTGTATTTAACGTTCGCATATAATATACCGACGTTCTGTCAACACCCACCACTTCTCTGATGTTATATTTTAAACATAATAATTACTTATGTCCTGAAATGCTTGTATAGATACATATAAAACTGTTTATTATTATTTAATCTAATTATTCATGCTTTGAGGAATATATCATTACATAAAAATAAATTTTCTAGAACGGGATTCGAACCCACGACCTCAAGATTCGAAGGCACGCGCTCTACCACTAAGCTAATATGAACACATCTATCTACTTCTTTCTGATAGATCTCCTTGTGAAGAAACATGACCAAATTTTCGGTGTTCAATACAATGAAATTCATATATGTTGCAAATGCTGTTGTGTTTCTCTCATTTCTCTTGTTTATTGTACTACTTGTATGAATGCGAGAACTAAATTTGTTGTCTTCACTTTCATTGCAAATGTGCTTTTACGTATGGAAACGTAGGTGACAGAACGATCAAGTGCTCAGATGTATGGATGGTTTCGAAATACTGTGTCATTACGTATTTGAATGAATGTTACTTTTTTCTACACTTCATTACATTTCAACATGTCTTATTGCACTTACAAGAAGGAAAAAAAAAACTAAAAGATTGCACATTTTTTCCAAATTGCGAAGGTTCATCCTTCCTTCGAGGACTCGAACCTGGGATCTTTGGTTTACTGTTTCCGAACATACCCGAAGTTGGACTTAGAGAATTTTCAGCTGAAAATTGCTGTAATCAATTCGGTCATCCTTTTTGGAATGGGGTGTACATGCCAAGCTTACAAATGGAAGTGTAGAGGTAACATTGCCGCGAAAACAAAAGTAGCACCTATCAAACCAATGTCTCTTCCCCGTCTTGGCTGCAGTACTCTTGACCAGACTGCTTATTACTATATCGCGTAGACTATCCTGTTTGAGATACGAGAAAAAAGAGCTTACACAAATTCGACCGTTAGGTAAGCATGGGTATCCTCATCACCGGACAGGTGGAAGACATTTGTTGCAAACCGTGTAACAGAAATTCAAGAAACAGTCCCTTGGCGCACAGGTCGCATGTTCCGATCGCGCATAGCGTCTTAATATTCCGAAAAATGATAGATTTTAGTTTTTTTCGTAATTTTTAGAAAAAAAATAACTACCGTAATATTTTAGACGTGCTGTAGTGCGGACAAGTTGCAACTGGTACTGGCAAGAATGGAAAACAAAATAGTTAAAATCAGACATCTTGCGATCGCGGACATGCCATAAAATTCACACACACACACAAATAAAGAGAGAAAAAATATTATTTTTACCATTTTTCGTAAAATTTAAAAATAATAGTCATTTGATATTTGAAATCTTATGGTTTTTCAGGTATGACACATGGCTGATGTCATTTTATTAATATAAACTTTTACAATAATTTAATTATTTATTTAATTGTAATGTGAGACTCTGAACCCGATCTTTCTTGTTCACAGCAGGCTGTTGGATTCTCTCTTTGTACATGTAATAAAGGTGTTTTCCCCTCTTTTTGTAGTGATATTAGTGTACCAGTTTTCTATGATTCTTGTTTTGTTCAAGCAGTTTGCCGGTATTCCCGGTTAACTTTGCTATTTTGTCCTATGAGGTTTTTGTGCTCATATGTTAGGTCACGGACCCATATGTGTGTATCGTCTCTTCTCAGAGTCTGAGGTTATAATTTTTCATTAGGTACTGTTCTTTTTTCCCGGTATTCTGGTTTCTGTGGATCATGGTTTCAGGCGTCTGGTGGTAGTGACTGATTATTATTTCAGTATTCTAAGTTTGTCTTCATGGAGGAACAATTTGTTTTAATGGTTACCCAACCAAGTTCTGATCGGGCTCTGTAACGGGCTTTTATCACCGTTCCATGTGTTTCATTCTTTTTACAGTCCACTGTTACTGTAATGATCGTCTTCTTCTTTCCACACTTACGTATCGGATTTCGTTACTCTTTTGTTTTGTTTTCTTCTTGCGGAGGAGTTTCTATGCAGACTATTTTTATAGACAGCCGGTTCTCATAATTTTTATGATATGCCGCTTTGTCTTTATAATTTTTATTGGATGTTTGGAGAAGATGTGTTGAAAGATGATAGGTACATCTTCCCGCCAGGTAAAGTTTAGCTTCCTGTTTGTAAAGATTTCTTCAAAATATACCGTTAATATTCTTCGAAGTTTGTTTTAAAGGTTTGTTTATTATGTTCATGTGGTTCAGAATGATTATTTGAGAAATTCTGGCAGTTTTGGTTGACAGAAGGGTGTGGTAGCCCTGTCTATTTTTTTAGAGGATGTTCTTTGGAGTGCAAGGGCTATTGTGGATTTTGGGTCCAGAAAAAGAAGAGAGATATGATAATGAAACTTCCATAGTAGGAAGTGCATATTGTATGCGTAAAAAAAAAAAGAATATTATGAAGTAGCCACTAAATAAAGTTGGCTCATCAGGTAACTGTAGTCCTCTATGTCTGTTAATGACATATTATGATGTCCGTTGTCTTCTGCTTAGCTGAGGTAGATCATTTCAAGTTCTTGCATGTTTGAATCGTCTCTTCAAGACACTATCTTTCTGAAGACCGTTTTTTTTATTGCATGTTGAATGGAGCTGTAAAGTATTCTTACCGGTGTTGAAAGACAGACTATTAATTAAAGAAATTTCTCTTCCAAATTTTCTTGGTTAATATATAGTTACAGTGCGTAAATATGTGTACTTCAAAGAATTTTGTAATACTAGGTAAATCTGTTGAAATAGTACACGGCGGACATGAAACTGTTTTCACCCACCTAACACCTCGCATCATGGGGCTGCCAAATCTTAAGAACCAGTATCTTCCTTGTATTTATTTATTTATTTAACGTTAAGAGTTCAGATTAAATTTATAAATTTTACCATGGAGAAAATGTACTTCTACGTCTCCATTTTACAATGTTATAATTTTCGTTCGAGGCTAATTTAAGCTCACGTTATGACCGGGGTTATCATTTGTGCTCCGTGTTTATATTTTCTTCCCGTTCCGTTTCAGTCATCGATTTACGAATTTCTTTTCTCGTTACTGTATCTTTAGCCGGTTAGGAGTCAGGGTTCCTACCTGTTTACTTTTAAATAGTCTTGGGGTCATGAAATTTATTTGAAATTCAACTGTTAAATATATATTTTTTCCATTCGATTTATGTTGTATCAACTTTTACGATAAATTGTCACATGATTCCAAGTTAAATGTTTAAAGTGTCTACGCTTGATCTGACCCTAGTGTGTAAGTTCATTTCTAAATTATTTTTGAAATTTATCAGTTTAACAATAATTTATATAGAAAGAAAATGATATCGAAAGAATGAAAAGTTTCAGTAGTTTTTGTTGATCGGTAAGGTTCTATAATACTATACTTTTTTTTTTTCAAATTCTTAAAGGCTTGTAATTAAATTTCTTTGTTTCCAAAAATCTGTTCATTTACGTCGAATTACTTTCACTCCGTATAAGCCACTTATAAGATAATGTTGTTATTTCTAAATTATAAATTTTGAACTGTTTGCTAAAGTATGTAACGAAACTTAACAAAAATTCAGCAAGATATAAAAGTGAGACTTTACAATGGACTTTTGAACTTCAACTTTACAATATACTGGAAGAATGAAATTTGTATAACAATGTTTTCTGCAGAATCATTTATGTATAGTTGTCTAGCACATATTTGCTCTGTAAAGATTAAATTTTAATAACTATTGCAATAAATACAATAAAAGGGTCTACTGTTTAATTTTGACTACAGTAGTTATAGATGACATAAACTAAGGAAAATTATTGGTTGTTAATGCTATGAAATATTTCCATGATCTTGCTCTGAACAGATCTAAAGGTTTCAGAATTTTATTGAACAATGCTTTATAAGCATTTCTTTGATTATGAAATTAGTACACGTGATATATTATTGTTTTTTTTTTTTTGTTTTTTTTTGTTCGTTCCGATTTTTATTTCTTTTCTTTGCGCGTTTACAAAGTCTAGTGGATGAGATGAAATATTTTTAATTTGTAAACGTGAATGTTTTGTTACGTGATTGCGTGTATGGTTCATGGAGTACCAGGGTAAGCTTCCGTTCATGGTCTCCAACCATATTAGTGCTGAATGGCCACTCATAATTTCTAGTTCCTGATCTTCAAACTTGAATATTGGAAATAAGTTTTATCTCTGTAATCGATGTGTGTTGTTCACACTCTCCCTTTTCAAAACGTCTGTTTTTGTCTTCGTCGCAGCGTTTGTTTGAGTCTCTCTTGTAATATTTGAAAGGAATTCTTTCCTTCTCTTTCTTCCTTCAGATCGCATGTTTACTTCTGGGTTGTTTACTAGCGCTTTTATGGAGTAGATTCTGCCCCTTTTTTCTCCTCGAGCACAGGAGGTGTAGCGGCTGCACTGTCAAGTTTATTTTTGTTGTTTATTGTGTGCATGTCCCTGGCTGGTGAATCTGCGCTTAGCATTTAGACCTCCTGTTAGTGAGGTAGCTATCCAGGTTCCAGTCCATGGGTCATGTTAGAGCTCCACTTGGAGTCTTCATAGTGTTTTTGATACCAGTCTTGAACGTTTTTTCCCCTCTTTGGGAGAAACCCCTCTTTTCCTCTTTGGATGGTTACCCTGCACTGGGATGGTGATCCTAGTATGTTTGGCTTTGATGTTCACTTGGGATGAACTAGCCGTAGCGACAGGTTGGCTCGTATGCTGTCTCTGTCTGGAGTCTGCTCTCCAATGGAAGTTGATGTTCCATTGAGTGCTGTGCTCTCCTTATTTTGTGGGTGTTTTTATTATTGGTAACCATGACACAAAACAGTTAATGTTGTGCTGTTTCTGTCCGGCGTCTGCTTGAAAGAGGGTGGTTTCAGCTCTTAGCTGCTTGGCTGCCAGTTTATTATGTTGGTTACATCTGTTTCTATTTTTCTCTTGTCTAATTGGTGTCCCGTCTGGGGAGGTTTCCGTGGGAAAAGAAGAATGGGGGAAACCACACACACATATATCGCCCCCAGCAAGCAAGTAAGGGTTAACTAGCACTCTCTTGGTCCAAGTACAGTTTGAGAGGGAACTGGAAAGTATTAAGGAAATACTCTGCAAGCTGCTACACAATAAACATCTTGCTGAAACACTACGTAGCACAAATCAAAGGCAAAGATGAAAACAGGTTTAAAACAGCTTGATTGATACACCGGCCAGCCCCTAATTTTTTTTTTAAAAAATGATAAACTTCTCTGTATTACGCAGACTTGATAAAATAAGAAAAGGTAGCTGACCGCAGGCTCTTTTAGGACGAATAGTAATAAAAAGTAAGTGACACAAACTTAGTGAACAACTAACTCAAACGAAAAAAAAAAAAAGCAGAAGCTCCTTGGTCACTGCAACAATTAGGCACCTTAATCTGTGACTAACTAAAAATGCACAAGATTGTTAAAACCAAGTACATTATGAAACTGCCATGTAACGAATAAATAGGGCACTAGCCCTTTGCAAAAATAACTAAAAAAAAAGAAGAAAAGAAACCGATACTCAACACATACGAAGACTTGAATCTACTACCTAAAATAATCCGATAAACATCAAACCGCTTGAACAAACCGTAGGAAAAGTTGTATCTCAGCATAAATAATGGAAAGGGCAACAGTCCAATTTTAACGACTATTACTCCACATGTGAAGTACCCCACCCACTACCTCTTACACTAAACTTGGAGCCGATGATTCTAACCTGCATTAAACTGGGTGGAAAGATATTAGTGTACAAAAAGGGGCACAACTACTGAAACAATCCGTACCTGTGCCTATGCCAGCACATACATATTTGAATCTGCCCTGAGATACCTATGCTGAATACCAACCAGTAAACAAATATTGGAAATTGCGTGTGCAATTCATAATACAAATAAATTAAGGAGAAGACAGTGAAATTTAAGACAAAGAAAAATTCGGCCGTTCTAAGAGCCAGAACAATGTAATGGAGACTAAGTAAACTGGATAACAAGAAGTCCGTTTACGCAAACAATGATTACTAGATCCGAGCAAGAAAACAGGAAAAGTCCGTAAACCAGAGAAACTTCCCCAAACGGGAGACCAAACAAATAGACAAGATAATGAAACAGTGATCCACAGAAACTGGAATACCGGAAAAAAAGAATAGTACCTAACAGGGTTGTTTGATTTAAATCAGTGATTTAAACTACGATTTAAATCAATTGATTTTTTTTTAAAATCAGTGATTTAAATCAAAATTATTTCCTCCAGTAGAACAAAGTGCAGTATTTTGTTTTTGTTACCATTCTAGGACAACAATGACATGCAAGTAGGAAAGTCACATCTTCACCCGCATTACGTAATGAGAGGCTCTTAATAACGCAAGTGCGATTGTTCATTTCGTTTAATTTTTTATACACGAAATTTTAAGGACAAAGCTAGAATATATTTAGCGTTCAATATTCACAATTCTTTACTTTCAAATTTACATATTGTTAACATATTTTAGAACATAAACTGCCATTATTGACGTAAATAGAAAAATAAAGATGTTTTCTCTACGGTTATTAATTATGAGATAGGTAAAATTTATAAAGAAAATACAGAAATAGAAAGACTGTTCTCGCTGTGCAGTCCAGTTTCCAAATTTCGAAGTAAAATTTGTGCGAGCAGTGTACAAAACAATTTTGAACTGTTGTATTTTACGATTGTTTTTTCTTTTAACTTATCACTTGAGTATCTTTT
This sequence comes from Lepisma saccharinum, assembly GCA_022664845.1. Classification (NCBI taxonomy): domain Eukaryota; kingdom Metazoa; phylum Arthropoda; class Insecta; order Zygentoma; family Lepismatidae; genus Lepisma; species Lepisma saccharinum. Next base: position 16,714 of record JAGDQP010013380.1, read on the forward strand.
CAGTTGACATAAGAAATAATATTTTATTCTGTTTTGTAACTAATTTAAATGTAAAAAGTAGTTTTGCAAAATAAATAAAATAAAAAAAAAAAAAACGTACACATTTCTTTTACTTCATTCATATTTCACTTTCACTGACCCTGCCTTTCGAATTGAGTTGTTTGAAAATAAAAATTAACTTTGAGACCTTTTCAGTGCCTAAACGGTTCCGTATTTTGGATTGTACAAAACCGAAAGAAGAAAACATTCTTTCAACTCCCGCAGACGAAACAGATGCTATAAGCAATTGCATAATTGCTTTCACTGCACTACTATCGAGCATATGTTCTTGTGATTTCCACCACTCGATAACTGACACACCTTCCAACACTTGATCACTGAACATTACACTCGACAAAGGAGTGGACTTTGCTTGAAACTTCACAAACTTGGGTAACAGAAAAGTACCACTGTAAGCTTCTTCTGCAAATTTCAAGGCTGATTCGTTTTCCTCTGCGCTTAAATTGAAATTACGCTGTTTGGGGTCCAAAAGGTAGGCCAGGAAATGGGCGGGAGTTAGTGATTGCTTGTACTGAGTTTCAAACTTCTTTTTCATTTCCTCGTCTTGGAGAACATCCTTTAATTCCTCGTGAAGAGACTTCCATATTCCTACAGCTTCTGATATCATTGTTTCGTTTCTTTGGATTCTGTCCAGTGCCACGGAGATCGGTTTAAGGATTTGGGCCATATGCTCTGAATTCCTTTTAATATTTAAATTGTTCACTTTCTGCTGTATTGTTTTGTCTATTTTTGACCGATATTCTTCACATATTTTTACCAAAATTGGCCAGATTTTTACATATTAATTTAGACATTCCACTACCTTGTTCCATCGCACCTCAGTGGGAATCTGAAGTGATTGACCACCTTCTTCGCGATATTTTGATGTGGCAAAATGATTGTTCCTGAAATATTTAACGATGGATTCCTGGCCGCTCTGAAACGTTTTCTCTCTCGTCAGGGACGTCCTAGTGACATTTTTTTCAGATTGTGGAAAAAAAATTGTGGGTGCAAGCAACGAGCTCAAACAGTTGTTAAAAATCAGTGCACATAGTAAACATGAGGAAGAGACTTCTTCACCTCAGCGAACAAGGCATAACCTGTCATTTCAATGCCTCCTCTTCGGTGGAATATGGGAAGCTGGTGTGCGTAGTGTTAACCATCATTTGAAGCGCATCTTGGGAAAGGCGGCGTTAAGTTACGAGGAAATGTACACTGTACTCACTCAGATCGAGTCAGTACTAAAATCTCGTTCTCTGACGACCATAAAGATATTTGTACTCACACATGCTCGTTTCCTTACGGGTGATGCATTGATAGCCCTTCCTAGTAGATAGATTTTTCTCTATCCAAGATCTCGATCTTGAAAAAAGGGCAGCGTGTGTAACAATTGGTCCAACATTTTTGGATGAGGTGGTTTCGAGAATATTTATCACGCCTCCAGTAGAAGTTAAAGTGGAGGACACGACATGAAAACATCCAGAAGGGCGCTGTGGTGCTGTTAGGGAATCCCCTCTCCCCCTTCAACAATGGCAATTAGGACATATCACCAATGCTCATCCCGGAAGTGATGGTGTGGTACGAGGAGTTACAGTGGAAACCACTGACAGTGAATGCAAACATCCCATTGTAAAAGTGTGCCTGTTACCCTTGAGGAATATAATCAAAAGTGATGTGCAGTTCGAGTTGCAACACTGTTGTGTGTTATATTGATGCGATTCGATCATTGTAAGATCACTGTAGTTGTTGTATATAAGTTCTCTTTCTTGTGTTTAACAATTTTACCATATTGTTTTGTGTGTGCTGAAATGTGGCCCATTTCAAAGATCGCGTTAGTTATTGTATATAACATTCCTTTTCTTGTGTTAAATAATAATCCTTTGTTTTTCTTATGTTGAAATGTGAGCCATTTAAGGTGGGGAGTATGTTTGAGACTTTGCCTCCGTTCTGTAGGCCAAAAACCAACGAAAGCTTTGTAGTAGTTCCTCCCCACTCCAACAGATGGACCTTGTTGGTCAGTTTAATTGACGTTGTTGACGTTAATTATTTATGTGCAAAACGAAATATTTTCGTTTGGCCCGCACAAAGCATAATCTATGGCACAGTTAAATGTAACAGTTAAAAATACATCCTATCAACGAAATCAAATTTTGTTTGAATGCGTCTCAGCTTGTTAGGTCTCCTACATGATATCATCAGTGTTTCCTTTGGCATTCTCGCCCACCATTCTTCTTTTTCATATTTTTCCAAAATTTTTGAATTAGTCTGTTTAGGTTGTTCACATAGTTTGGGTGGTATGTAAGAGGAAAAAATGATTGTTTCCGTTCAGTTTACTGCTTGTTTCTTGCCAAGTATCCCTTGTGAGAAGTTTAGTTATTATTGTTTTTCTTACATTTTTTGTTGTAGCCTCTGTTTTGATAGACTTTTCTTATTTCTAAAAGCATCATTTTAAGTTTCTCTTTGATGTCAACAATTCTAACAAGTTTCAGTCCTTGACTCTTAATGAGTGAATTTTTCATTGGTGTTGAGTGTGCTGACCTGGCCTCCAAGAACTCATGTCTCGTTGTTGGTTTGTAGTAACAGCCTCCATTTGATAAAAATGTCTTAATTGTCACGTCTAGAAAGTTGATTTTTGTCTTGTCCCATTTCAGGGTAAATTCTAGCTTGTAGGTTTATGGTATAGGTTTTCTATAAAGAGTTCCAATTTTTTACTGTGCCGGGGAAACACCCGACTACATCATCCACAAACCTGTACTCAAACATGGGCTGTACGAGGCCTTTGTGTGTTTGTGTAATCCCCAGTTTTACAATAGACCGTTAAGCTTCTAGCCAGCGCTAAGTTGAGACAAAGCCATAATTTGCAATAAATTATGACTTGACCTCAACTTAGCGCTGGCGATAAGCTTAGCAGTCGATTGTAAAACTGGGGGTTAGTGCTGTAAAAAATCGGAAATTTGAACGGCGGAAAAATTAGTGGGAAAAAGTTTTTTAAAAATTCGTGCTACTTTAGAAAAAAAAAAGAAACTTTTCTTTATAACTATCTCGGGGCCACTGACATTACTTCATCATTCGTGAATAGATAAAACGTTACTTTTTATGACAAATATACATTTAGAATAATAGCATCTTTATTGTGACTCCCTGTAACAAAATTTAATTTCTTAATTATATATACGGATTCCAGCTTACAGCCGCTTCATATAATGCATTAATGAGGCGGAAAACATGTTTCTCGTTCCATCTAAATATCATCACTAATCGTAAAAAATATACCGGGTTATCTCAATAAGTAATGTCGTATGTGCGATGACCGCTGCAATGACGCCTTCTGACAAGCGAATAGTGAAGTAGACGGCACATGTCATAGCTGAGTCGTATAGGACACGGTTTACTTCGAATTTTGGGAGTGTGGTTTGTGTTTGATCATGGCAGTGTCGGAGGACCACATACGTCATGTCTAGGGCTCGGAACTTGATGACCTATAAAATGACCGTTAAAATGTGAAAAAGTGACCTATATATTTTTTTTTTTTTTCTATTTTGGGATCAGGTGAGTAATTGATCAAAGTGTTACCTTATTTCCACGATCAGAAGAAACCTGATGTAAATTGAAAAACACAGTGAATATAGGAAGCCAAAACTTGATACGGATATGAACAGGAAACTCAGTTATTTTCTTTTCAGACTCATTAATTTTACTTAAGAAAGATTTTACAAATTAGCTGATATTGGGGATTTTTAACGTTTCACTAGCCTGTCTAATGTTATATTTTATGAAAAAATAAATAATTGAAACAAACTTAACACAAATCTTAAAAACATTTGTAGATTCTTAAACATACAGCGGCGTACCTCAGGCGGTAGCGCGTCTGACTACGAATCGGGCGGCCCGGGTTCAAAACCCGGTTGGGACACTGGAGAATTTTCTCGTAGTGTTACCATGCCTGGCGCTCTGAGGTGCACTCAGCCTCGTATCCTTGGTACTCCTGGGCACATTGGGAAGGTAAAGGCGGTGGAGCGTGGGACTGATCACCCACCTCACTTCGCACCGTAGGTCAAGAAAATGTGGAGCGCTACCTCCACATCCCTTCAAATGTGAAAAAAAAATAGCTTTACCTTTTTACTTATTAAAAAATACGATTTACCACACCCACCTTGTTCTCAATTGCAGCGCTTGTAACACCATAGTCATTGGTCAAATCTTAAAAAGAGATGGAGATAGTTAATTGACAGCAAAATCATTTTGCAAATTAACTGCTATTAGGGATTATGAATATTTCACTAGTTTATCTAATGTTAGAATCTTTCATGGGAAAAGAGTAATTGATACAAACTTTTTACACAAAGCTTAGTTAAAACATTGCAGATTCTAATGCTATATGTTTGTCTATGTCACTAACTAAGAAACTACGGATTTCCACACTAACCTTATTTTGAATTGCAGTACACCACCATAGTCATTCATAAATTCTCAAAGAAAAGGATCATCGATTGTCAGCAAGAACATTTCGATATTTGGAGAAATTTCTCTCCACATCCACAGATGTAAAGGGGGTGTAGTTAAAGTGAACGAGGTCTACAGGTAAAAATTCTTCTTCGAAAACGTCCAAACTGAAATGTTCTACTCGCAAAACACTGTCGACCGTCAGCATAGTTTGGTAACCCGCATTGTTCTCCAAAATCTTCCCCGTTTCTCAGATATAACCTGTCCAATATTCCCTCCACATCCCTACAAATGTTCCTCGACATTTTTTATTTTGCTTACAATTGAGGGAATGCTTTCACCGCGTTTCTCCAACAAAGTTATTGTAGTTGCCAATATAGAAAAGTTGGTCTTAATATAAGTAAGACACATTTCAAATCTAACTTAGCCATCATGTCTTGCGAAATTGCGATAGCAGCTGCTGCATCTCTATTGAAAGTATCCACAACTGACTTCACCACGTCAAAATTATCGCAGTAATATATACAAGTACCACAGCGAGTTATAATGGATTGAGGGGGCAAGGGTACATCTGGGGCACACTCGCGGAAGCACTAAAGTCTAGCCGGACACTTGAAAAAAAAAAAACTTTTTTCACTTCTGGAAACTGTCTACGAACTTCTTCACTCACTTGGTGTAGGGCATGTGCTAAACAAGTTACATGAATTATTTTGGGGTAAAATGATTTAATAGCTTTCCCAGCCTCTAAGAAAGCCTGTAAGCGTTATTTTATATTTTGTTTCTAGAATATTATTTTGGGTGAAACATGTCAGCAATTACATAAAGGAGGAAATGTTGAAAGTAAGATTAAATCCTTAAAATATGACCTAAAAGCGAAGAAATGACCAATAAACCGGAAAATGCAAGATAAAAAAATACGTTTTCTGCTTTAGTTTAGGGTGAATTGAATTTTCGTTATATTCTGCATCGTTCTCAAACATTCAGGAAAAAGATGACCTTTCATCAAATTCCGAGCCCTAGTCATGTCATATTGTATGAATTTCACCAGGGACATCCAATGAGCGCAGCGGTACGAAACATCAATGTCGTATATGATCAGAGTGCTGTCGATGTGCGAAAGTGCCAAAGGTTTCGGTCTGGGGACACCAGCCTCATCGATAAACCACGAGAAGGGAAACCTATGCAGGACAGCGATGCCCTACGAGCAGCGGTGGAGGCAAATCCAATGCAAACTATTGAAGAACTGGCCAGCGAACTCCATGTCACCCATTCGACCGTCCATCGTCATCTGTAGAACTCTGGGTACGTGTCGAAACTCGGAAAATATGTACCCCATGCGTTAACGCCTCAACAGAAGCAGCAGCGATCTAATATCTGCAGTTCCCTGCTCACCCGTCACAGATGTGAGCCATTTCTAGACAAAATGGTGACTGGGGATGAAAAGTGAGTTCTTCGTTCTTGAGATTGAAAAAAAAAAAACAAGAACTAATGTCTCACCTAAAAGGGGAGGGTTTCAGTAGCCGATATACAGCCTAAACGGCTCGGCTGGAGCTAGAAAGACGAAATTTGGTATGAAGGTACATCATCACTAGCAGATTATGCAAAAAGTACAAAATTTTGAAAAAGTCACCATCTTGGATCCAAAATGGCCGCAAACCCCATTGTTGTATAGAATACACAGCCTAAACTGCTGGAGCTAGAAATACCAAAATTGGTATAACGGTACATCATCACTAGTAGGTTACGAAAATATTACAAAGTGTCTCCAAAGACGCCATCTTGGATCCGAAATGGCGGACCCGAATAATTCATTTGCAACACCGTTTGAACTAGAGATACGAAATTTGGCATAAAGGTGTGTTATCAAAAGTAGGTTACGAAAATATTAAAAAATGTCTCCAAAGACGCCATCTTGAATCCATAATGGCGATCCCAAAAAATTCATTTTCCACACTGCGCACTGTTCAATTTCAACAATCTAGCTGAAAAAAAATAAATCATTTTTTGAATCGTGTATTGAAGGCGAACTGCTACATAGTTGTGTTCCGAAATGTCCATGCTTAACTGCAAATGTTATTTTTCACTTGATAGTGGCTGAAGCTAGTGGAAAGAGCTCATGAACTTCGTCCCGGCCTGCATTACCTGAAAAGTCGTTCAGTTGCGGAGCGCACACGCTCATGTTTAGGCGTGTACTGTCGTACTGTGTTTGGTTTCTAACCCAAGGCATTCAGTGTAGTGGCAATGTGGGTATCTCTATTGTATTAGTGCATGCTTTTTGAAGAGCCATATCGTAAGTTCTGTTCGCGAAACAACAAAGTGAAGAGTGATGCTAAAGAAGTGGTAATTTATTATGTGTTAAAAAGTTAATTAAGGTTTTAAAAAAATACCAAATAGTACCCACCGGAAATATTCCCATATTACTGTATGAACCTTCCGTGTACAGAAAACGGTAAGTTTACGTACCCGTAGGCGCCCGATTGACAACAGTATAGCCTGAAAGTGAGCAGTGCATGATGTTCCGGCGCGAGTTTTTTGATGTGTGACTGACGTATGCACTCGAAAACCGAAGCACAGAACTGTATAGATTTGTTGTGGAGACGTTGGAAATTCAAGTATGTACTCTGCGAGTTGAAGAATGCATTTGCAAGATATTTAAACTGTATTGTGCTAAACTGAGGATCCTGTGGTTGAAGAGCAACAGAGACAGTTTTGGAAACATGAGCTTCTGGTCATGACATTAATGTGGAACCATTTACGAATCTCCCGAAGAAACTAGAAAACTATACCTCAGTCCGTACCCCTAGTACTAGATGCCTGTCACAGTCCACAAGATTTTAGCACATGGTCCAGGCATTATTCGGTATTGCCTCCTACTTATTGGACAGCTGTCAGAGGACGCACAGGAGGCACGACATCAGGATCTAAGGAGGTTCAGGGAAGCCCACACAAGGAAACGTCTGACATCTTTTGCTTGTGTCCTCGGGTCCGGAAATAACATCACGCCGAAAACTCCCAGTGAAGAAATCCAGAGCACTTTCACCAGCATATTAGGTCTGCTTTCTCCAAGTCTCCCACGGAGAAGTTTAGACTCTGAGAATTCTGGGAGGAGCATTGCGAGTGGCAGAGATGAGGTTAATGGAAAGCAACGATCTCCAACAAAAGATGGCAGCACTATCTCCGTATATGTGTAATGTATTTTTGTCGTTGCACGAAAATCCTACAAATTCAATCCTAGAGAGTTCAAAGTTTCAAAGAAAGTTCATAACCAATTCAAGATTTCGATCAACGCTGATTTTTTATTTTCGTTTTTCTTTATTGTTGGAAAAGCTACAAAATAGATTTTGATATAATGATCCGCGTGCTTGAGAGCACGTGCCACTCATTCAAGATAAACAAATAGTAAAATGTGTGTAAGCAAATGTGTACTACAAGCGTCTTAACGTAAACAAATAGTAAGTGACGCAAGTCATCGTAAAAGCAGAAGACAACAACAGTTCGATCAAAGACCGGAGATGGAGTCGCATCTAGATGGAGTTGGCATAGCAGAAGGAGGGACTTAGAGGACCACTCACAAAAGGACCCTATAAATATCAAGACATCTAGGCAACGAATATCACTTCTGGGTGGTCGCCTCTCTCTAACCTTCCTGCTTACGACTCGCAGCGGAACTGGTATGATTCCTTCCTACCTGACATGATGTGTCCCCCTAAACATAAACCTGTTCACGACTTGCAACGGAGTCGGAACACTTCCCTGGCACACAGTTTGCAACGGAACTGGTGTCTTACTTTCTGTACACAATTTGCAACGGAACTGGTGCAGGACTGTAACCTACTTCTCTAAGTCATAAACACAAGAAGAAGAAGGCCATAAGTTTTATAAACTCACTTGTAATCCCGGTTCAGGACTCTCTTTGTATTAACCGAATTCGTACTTGTACACTCATGCTAAATATTTTTTTTTGCATGTCTTTATTTGACAGTTTTTGACAAATAATATTTTTCTCCTTGGATTGTGGCGTTCGATTAATTGTTTGACTTGTAAAGAATGTTTCCTGAAATTTTGTCACAAAAATATTAAGTAATAAGGAAACAAGCAAGATATTGAGAAATTGTCGAAAAATTTCTAAGTCAAAAAGTCAGAAATTTGGCAACATAGGGAAAGTCACAGTGCAATTTAGGAATAGAAGGGATTTTTCTCTCGCCGTAACAGTCCATATCTTTAGTACTATCTGAAACTGAGAATAGACAAATGTTCACTCAAATGAAACAATACGGAAACAAAGACATAATGCATGCGCTGTATAATCATGTGACAGAATTTATTATCTTCCCTGAAAAGGAGCGAAAAAAGACATAAAATCTCGTTTAACTTTCGAAGTGAAGACTTTCAATCAACGATTGAGTACGAAATGTTTATCAGAAAGCGTTAAATCGCTACGCCCTCGTGGCGTAGTGGTTAGGCTGTGAACGTGTGGAATGAAGGGTCCTGAGTTCGAATCTCCACCCATCCCTAGTAATATTTTTTTAAAAAATAATTTCGAATAGAAAACGGGATGATTAGCTTTTGTAGTTCACGATTTGTTTCTTTTCGTATTCTCTGTGTTGATAGAATGGTCTTTCTTACATTACGAGTAGACACTCGGAAAAGTGTTTTGTATTAAATTTTACGAGACAATAAATATGTGCTCAGAACTGTATTCATGTAAGGTTTAGTAACAGGTCCTATGAATGTATGTGCTCCAAAGCAGTTGCACTTCTAATCTCTAAACCTAATCCATATTTAAAATTAGTCATGCATATGAAGTTTCAAATTCCCAATAAGTATCAGAACGTTATATGTATAAATATTACTTTCATGTTATGTATAATATCCTTATTTAGTAACAGTGTATAATGCCTACAGGTTTCTAGAATATTCTTCTGTTATTATTATTATTATAGTAGTCGTGAGTTTTCATAGACATTGATATAGAAGAAGAAATTAAATAATAAGCTATTCTTAAAACTAGTCTAATTCCCAAAACTTCTGACAATTTCCAGTTGGCGGAATGCGAAACGTCTAATTTAGAAATAAAATATATTTACCTAAGGATAAATATGTTTACGTTATAGATATAACTACTGTATTTATATTCGACTTCAGCAAATGTTTTTCGTTATTGCAAGACTGGGTGGCTCATGTGGAAGAGAGTTTTTCTTTTCACGAGCGTGAAGTTTTTCTTTTCACTAGTTTGAATCTCCTTAATTGTATAACTTTTATCGCTCTTTTTTTTAAAACCAAAATGAGTACTTCATGCGTTGCAACAAAAAAGGAGTAAAAATGAAGGAAAAATTAACTGTTAAACGTTAGAAGAAGATTATTATACTCTTGTGATGTAAGTGATCAACATGGCGGCAGCAAATACTTCACCAGCATTAGACTTGTTTTTACAGTAAGAAAGACTTTTAACCTTTCTGCTCGTGCGCAAATCACACCGAAACTGAGAACAGACCTTCCAATAAGGTAAAATAATTTACTCGGTGTTTTCAAGGATTACGACCGATAACTCCAAATACTGATATTTCTCTTACGAGGTGTATAAGCTTAAATCCGCTGTTTTGTAGTCAGCAAAACACATGGTGTGTTCATTGAAAGCACAAAGCAAGTTATTCAAAGTACTGTCCCTCGCTAGCTACATATTTTGCCCACCTCTCGGGCAATTTGTGTATACCACGCCAAAAAAGTCCTGCTCTTTCGAGGCAAACCACTCATCAAGCCATTTTCGGACGTCTGCATACGAATCGAAGTGCTGCTCAGCGAGTGCGTGGCCCATCGACGCAAACAGATGGTAGTCTGTAGGGGCCAGGTCTGGTGAATAAGCGGGATGAGGTAGCACCTCTCACTTAAGTGTCTCCAAGTAGTTTTGGACCACTTTTGACGTGTGCGATGGGGCGTTGTCATGGAGGAATATCAGCTTGTCATATCTTTGTTGATACTCCGGCCTTTTTTCACACAGAGCACGGTGCACGTTGATCAGTTGTTGGTGGTAGCGGTGAGCATTGACAGTTTGACCCGGTTGCAACAGCTCAAAGTAGACAATACCCTGTTGATCCCACCAAACACACAGCATCGTCTTCCGTCCGAAGCGATTTGGTCTCGAGGAAGATGTTGATGGTTGGCCGGGATAAACCCACGATTTCTGGCGTTTCGGATTCGCGAAATATATCCACTTTTCATCGCCCGTCACAATCCGATGCAGGAACGACTTTCTTCTTTGTCTGGCGAGCAACATTTCGCATGTGTGTTGGCGTCTCTCCAGCTGCCGATCGTCAATTCATGCGGCACCCATTTTCCGATCTTCTAAATCTTTCCCATGGCACGTAGACGCATGGAAATGGCTGCTTGAGTAACGACCAATTGCTCGGCAAGCATTTGTTGCGATTGGGTATCGTTCTCGTCCAACAGTGCCTGCAATTGATGGTCCTCAAACTTCCTTGGCCGATTTTCACGCTTCTTGTCACTCAGGTCAAAATTGCCGTCTTTGAACCGACGAAACCAATCTCGGCACGTTGTTTCCGATAAAGCACTGCCACCATAGGCCTCCACAAGCATTCGATGCGCGTCGGCAGCCGATTTCTTCAAATGGAAGCAGAAAAGCAGAGCTTCCCGCATATGCCCTTTTTCTAGCACAAAACTAGCCATGCTTACCAACGAAACACTGTGTGTTGTTGTCTGACTTGCTGATTATGTGCACTGATTCGTGTTGCCAGAGGTCCAACTCATCCACACAATAGGTCTGGCGTGCCCATGGTAGCTTCATACGCTCACGAACGCCATCAAACAGCGGATTTAAGCTTATACATGAAAGAACTTTTTCAAATGTCTAAATAGCGATCTCTAATTTGAGTTGCTATTGTTTTAAATGTAATTATATTCATGACCAGTGTAATTGCAGCACTAACCTAATGAGGTTGTTGGTAGCAGAATTTCCAAAAAAAATAGTTGTTCTTGGTTTCTGCGAGAAATAAAGGAAAATTCCGGCTATCACGGAAGAAGTCTTTTCCTGCCTGTCCCACAGAAACAGGATTTTCTGGGTTCAGATGCACTGATCTTGCTCTCTTATGATACGAATTTAAGATCACTTGAGAAAACTTGAACACATCCATTATCACTTCTCTGAGAGTATGTGGAGTCTAATAGTCTGTTCGTGCTTAGGATGCATTAGTCTCCAACCAAAGCTCTTTGTTACTTGCCATTCAGCAGGCATAGCTAGCATTATTTCAGTAGTTCTGTTGACACGTGACAAAATCCATGCCAAGGCGAACCGCACAGCCATTAAGGCATAAGAAGGACCTCAATCTTTCTAGGTAGACGTGCCAATTCATTTGCATTTTAATGTATAGTGTTTCTTTTTGTAAGAAATTTTCATATTCACTTTCACGGGGTGCAATATTTCTTTTTAACAAAAACTATTTCAGATTCGTTATATGAATTTTAGTTTGAAAAGAAATATAATTTTAAACGAGAGATTTCGACTACATTGTGGAGGTTTTGCTGGTGAGTAATGGATTGCAGTAAAATATGAGCTTTTAGAACTTAGGAATAAATCAAGAGTAGAAGGATACAGTGATGTTGAGATAATGATGGCTGCTGTTGTGTTTTCAACAACTTGTATTCAATCAATCTGAACTTCAGATATATATCAAGCAGAGTTAAACGTGTCTTAACCGTAGTCGGTAATGCCTGTGAATATGTTTTATTAAATAAAAACGTTTAGGGCTGCCACCGTCTTGACTTTCGATATGGCGCTATTCCAGATTTTAAAATCAACTATTTTTTTCTATTCCTGAATCGAATTCGGTGCTATTTGGAACCCTGAAATATGAAATTCTAAAAAAAAAAATTAGGCGTTTTGGTGCTGCAGCTACCTTAAACTTCAGAATGCAAGTCATCATCTTATATTTCGAATGCCAATTTTTTTTTCGAATTCAGAATCGTATTCATAACGTTTCAGAGTATACAGATCGTAACTTGAAGGAAAATTGGATGTTATTCCAACATACGTCCCTGTTAGTTTTCCTGATATTGAATTTTGGATTTTTTCCTCAATCAAATTTTGGAAAATACAGATAATGAAATTTATGGAAATCGGACTTGTATTGAATTCGTATTATGAAATTATTTCAGGCATATCCGTACCATCAATCTCAATACAAGTTGAGTGGAAATTCGCGCCCACTGAGAATACAATTCTATTCCTTGGCAAATTCTAAAACAAGATTACTCTCTGCAAAATGTTAATAGGATGCTCACATCCAAATATCAAGATGTCAAAAAGTCAGATCGTAACCAAACTTTGTATATCGGTAGAGTATCTAACAAAAACCCTACAATGTTTTTCTAGAGTCTGCCGTTCAGTTGGAAAGGAGAAAATGATAATAAGCGAAATCTGACGTACGGAGAGTAGTAGAAGCATTACTGTAAACATTCGTTTCAGTAGATCTGATGGAGCAAAAGCAGTGTGGAAATTTGCACTTTGAGGAAGGGGGGAGTTTGTGTTCCTATACTAATGGAGCCGTTTCGTAATGCCTTTGTTCCACAATTGTCTTATACCCTCTGCTATTTTATTTTTATATATTTAGTGTATGTTTTTATCCTTTTCACTGCATGAAATTCATCAGGGGCTACTTGGAATTCTATCCCTACATTTCTTGATTTATTTTTATATTCATTTTAAGTAATCACAGATACGTCAATATATACCTACAAAACAAATTTTACAAAAATATCAAATCTAAAAACACGAATCACAAACTTATAGTATAATCACGTAACTTTATTTATTTATTGAACGCACTCTTTTTTTTCTGAATACTGATAGTTATGAATATAACTTCTAGAATATATACTAAGTACAAATAAGTCAATCATAATATATACTTCCTGCTGAAGTAATAATTTGCTGGCTCCCATGTTAGCTTTTGTATTCACACTTCTATTTTCAATTTTTAAAAGTACTGAACAATCCATAATAATACTAAAATTTCGAAAAGCTATTATTTACTAACGTCTATGAAATTAATTGATCCAGATTTGGCTTAATTCATTTGATAAATGTTTTTAATTATTATTTAGGCTGCTTCCAAAATTATTGTTCTCATTTTTCTCTTTTAAATATATTTTAAATAGGGACATGATTACTAATTTCTCTCGAAACAGATTTGAAGTTGTGTTCCTTTCTTCTTGCCTTGTTAAGTTTTCTGGTGTTACTGTACTTCGTCCGTAAGTAATATTTTTGCGGGTCCCCAAACCCACAAAATCATGTAAAATAAAGAAATGCAAAATCCGTGAGGGTAATTGATAAATAGGAATTATGTAATTAAGATCTGTACTTGAAACCTTTCTAGAAAAACGCAAAAAATCATAATAATAAAACAATAGCAGAAAACATGTTATATATCTTTAGAAGTCAGTTACAATTTAAGCGTCAGTTTCTCCAGAGTTGTTGAGCGTAAGCGATAGTGCTGTTACCGCCCATACATTCATTTTATCTTATATCCTGAACCGTTGAGTTCTTTCAACAAGATCTGGGTAATATAAACGAAGAGCAAGAAGAAATACCTCAGCAAAATATAAAGAATATACCAATCAAAAATGTAATGACTGTTTTCCATTTTTAAAGAAAAATTAAAGAAGAAAGAGAAGAAACCTATGAAATGTACTACTGTATTAATGAATAAAATCAGTAGAATAGTCTTGTCCACAAATCTTCACGTTTGTCAATGCAATATGTCTAATAAGCAGGATATAGTAACATACATTATAAGAAGAAAGAGAAGAACTTATAGTGTATGTTAGGAGACTATGTCCTGCTTAGACATATTTCTTTAACACACACGTGAAGATTTGTGGACAAGACTATTGTACTAATTTTATACATTAGTACAGTAGTACATTTCGTAGGTTTGCTTAGCATTATTGACTTTATTGATTCACCACATGCAGAAATGAAACATGAAATAAAATAATGCCAATTCTATGCATTTTCTTTCTATATTTTGAGAAGAAAATTATTCAATGACCGTAAAAATGTTGGGTATTGTTATCTAACGTAAGACCATTAGTGTTAATGAATAACCCATTGGACAATGTTTTAAAACTCAGTACATTTTAAAGCTAGTCATCTGTAAAGTCGTAAGAGCAAATCCCCGTTCGTTTTTGGGAATTCACAGTTCCTCTGACAGATGAAATTTCTACAGGTCCTCACCAACAATTTGATTGTAGGTCTTGTAATATAGGAAGTATAAAATTGAATTCTGTGGATCAGTTTTTAAATAATCAAGCAAAAACAATACACGATGCACTCCATACAGCATTTTTATAGTGTAAGTTAACCATGATTGATTTCACATAATTGCCGTTCTTCTGCAACATGAAATCTTCCACGTAAATTATCTTTCAGTGTTTGCTAAAATATTTTCTTTCTATAAATTTCGACATCCAACACATCCTTTGATGAAAGTACTATTACTTGCCTTTCAAGTACCTGAGTTATTGAAAGCCATCGAAGTTTGGCAGTATCATATAATCTATCTCTACGACATAAACCGTCTAATAACCAATAATCACACTGCATAAATTACCAACATAATGAACAATGAATCTCTCACTCCGGACACTGAGACATGTGACGGTCCTCATTATTCAAATATGTTGGACATGTTACTGTCCGATGATACTGATATGTCACTGCTAGAAAATTTTATATTGCCGTCTGAGTTCAGATTTCATTTCAGTAATTTGAATATTATGATTATTTCATTTCCTTTTATTTCACGTTTATCAAGCTATTAACAAGTCCCCGCTAGAAATCACAAAGGCAATGAGGTTCTGGAGAAGTATCTAGGAGGTGCCTGGGAATTCACCCCCCCCCCCTTTACCCCTCTTCAGTTACTGCACTGATCAAAAGTAGAGCGTTAGCTTAAGGTTTAGAAGGTCCAGGATTCGAGTCTTGGTCGTGACGTGTTTCTTCTTTTTCTGTAGGACCTGTGTAAATATATTTTACAATATGCTTTTGATATGTAAAGATAATTTTTTTTATTTATAGCTTTTTGTCCTTTATCTGTATTTTTCTTGTTTAAAATCTGCTGATTTACCTAGAACAATTGTGTGTTCAGATAAAGAACAGAAACAGTTTTAAAATAAGGATAAATGAACGGTTACATTACAATTACAGAATCAATAATAATAATAATTCCGCATGTGTAATGTAACCGTTTATTTATTTTTATCTTCATACTATTGCTGTTGTTTATGTGAACACAATTGTTTTATGTAAATTAGCAGATTTTAAATAAATGATGCAAAAAGAAAAATACAAATGAGACAAAAGCTATAAAATAATAACTTTCACTTTACATGCCTAAGTATATTGTAAAATATAACATTTGCACAAGTGCTACAGAAATAGTAAAGGAAAGAAAAATACGTGGCGACCAGGGCTTAAACTAGGACATTTCCTACCTTAAGCTGTGTTCCACCAGAGTTGCTGGAAGGAGCGTTTATAGTAATGCTTCTACTACTCTCCGCAAGTTAGATCTCACTAATAATTATCATTTACGCCTTTCCCACTGAACAGCAGGTTCTAGAAAAAATATTGCACGTTTTATGTTAGATACTCTACCGATATACAAAGTTTGGTTACGATCTGAATTTTTGACATTGCATGCTTGGGTGTCAGTTAATTAAAGGAAAAATGTTATTGGTTGACAACATTGTAAAGCCTATAACACCTAATGGTCTATCAGCGAGACTTTTCCGAATATGTGACAGGAATCCTACCTGCCTACCGAACGAATTTCAGACCTTAGTTCAGTATCAAATGGTAAGACAACAACTTTTTTCTGTCTACTAATTGCCACAATGAAAATAAAAATCCACTTAGTCCAGAGGCGTCATTTAGAAGGGCAGAGGGGTCAATTTCACCCCTTAAATTTGAGAATATAAACGCAATAAAACGTATAAAACTTCTGAAAAAAATACAAAGTAAGCCACTGCATAGTAATGAAAAATACTACAGTATTTTTTCAATTTTGATTTTTTTAGCAATTTATAGCTAAAATGACAACTTGTAACGCGCTATGCAGTGTGGGTTAGTGAAATTTAATTGTCTCTTATTAATTTTGCGCTGGCCTCATACAAAAAATCTAAAATGAGAAAAAAAATTAAGAAGTGTTTTCATTTTTTCTTATAGTTCGTTTTTATTTCGGGCGTTTATCTTCGTCTTCTGTAAAGAAGTTTATATCCATATACTCTTTTCCTTTCATTAGTACCGCTCAAGAAAAATTCTGCGTTACGTCTGCCATGGAGTTACAATTGGATCGCTGCGATACTCTGTGCGGTGACTGTCCAATATTGACTAGATTTATCATAACAGTGTTCACTGGCACACTATTGTACCGCGAAATTGCTTGCCTGCCCTGTTCCGTTCCGCGAAAACACAGCTATATTTTATTAAAATGGTAAGATAAAGGGAAATTGAATATCTTTAAGAACGTTATTTATTAATACAAGGGGAACAGTACATTGTAAGTAACAAATTATAATTCTTAAAATTATTGAGTCTGTTTTGTTGAGAATATCTAGCTTTGGCCTTGTTAATTTTCTACGCACTTGTTACGTTTGAGTGCGTGTAGTAAGCAGAGTGTAAACCACAGCAGTGCGCTTTTTCAAAATGTGTTTCTGAGAATTATTATATGAGCATTAGTAGGTCTTTTTTGGGTTTTCTTTCCTGGGCACTTCTGAGTCGTTTGGCTCGGGATATGGCCAAGATTAGTTTGTAGAATTGCCAAACGACATTACAGCTTGCGTCATCTAAGTCCTATATAGTGAAGACTTGTTTATTTTAATAATAGGTATTCCTTTTGTTTCGATTATTGCCACTTTTTTGCTAAGTATAGCACGTAGTAGCTTTTTATTAATATTGGCCGAGTACTGCCTAAGCGGTAGGTCTTCTCGGGTCAATTTTAACCCTGTCCATTTTTATATTTCGCCTTGAATTGGATCGTTGGATTGGGTATGTATATATATATGTGTGTGTGTGTGGTGGGCAGGCTGTTTCATATCTCAAGGTGCCCAGGGCCTGTGTATATGTTGCAGGAGTCAGAATTACAAAGTTGGTCAGATTAGAGCGTTTTCTTTATATTAATTTGTAAGGTAATTTTTAGTTTTAATTTTTGTTTAGATTTGAGAACATTTCATTTTGGAAGGTGAGTCATTGTGGAGTATTATGTGTTTTGGAAGTTGAATTTCGTTTGTCTGACAAGTTCTGGTTTTCTTGAAAATGTGTGGTGACCTTAAGGGAGACCTTTGCTTTTTAAAATTTGTTCATAAATTTTATCTTCCCTCTCCGTGATAGCTGAACATTTTGTTTTGTTCAGAGGAAGTCCATTGCTATTGTCTTTGGTTTGGTTTCCTCAGTTTCGTGGGTTCAATGTAGAAATAATTTTGGTGGCATATTTCGATGTGTAGATCCAATTTGTATTCAAGTTGTGGGATCATATTATAAGAGGTTTGCCACCATAATGTTTACTTTGCCTGTGACATTAAGCAGAGAAATGTCGTGAGTTAGTTGGTTGAGTTCTTGTGGAGTTTTTGTTACCCACAACAAGACTAAGCTATTTTTCGTATTTCGATAAGAATTTATTTATTGATTGTCTTCCTTTTATAAGCGGATGTAAGATTTCTGCCTCTACCCGGACTTGAATCCGGATTGTTTAGTGGTGTTCACCTCAAGACACTGAGCTCAATATGATATCCATAGTATAGAAGGCTGCTATAATCGGCTATTTATTCTTATCATTGGGAATATTAGTATTACTAAAATAACGATTGACGCGCACCTAAATATGTGTCAAAATACCTTTTACGAGTTTTTCAGCGACGTCAAAACGCCGGAAGGTTACTAATCCACATCTTCCTGACTGTGTGAAACCTATGCAATGTGTGTAAAATCTTTACAAACTAACGGCCGCGGCCTCTCAAACATCCTCCCAAGCACCTCTCAAACAGCAAACCTCTAATCATGCGCGTCCTGATCCAACACCTCCCAAGCACCTCTCAAACAGCAAACCTCACAAAAGTGTTCTGAAAGGTAATGAATAAGTATCTATTGCATGCACATTGAGAGCTTGCTTCGGTGAAGTCCTTCGATAGCCACTTTGTACCTCTGTTTTAGGAAGAAGGGTGAGTCGCAGTACATCGCAGATAGCACCAATCGATCGGGCGGACCATAAAACATAGGAGTACTAAATTTCATCCAGATCGGATCTCAAATAAAGTCGCTAGGAGGGTTTTAGTAGTCTCATATAATCATATGGGTTCCGTGCCAAAACTACTCGTAAACCCTCGTTGAACCCCCGAAATAGAGAAGAGGATACAAGACAGAGCTGTGTTTTTTTTGTTAGTAGATTGAAGGACTAAGGCAGTTTGATACAAAATTTCAGCAAGAACTGACACCAAATAAAGTCGCTAGGGGGGTTTAAGTGGTCCCATATAATCTTATGGGTTCCGTGCAAAAACTACTCGCAAATAAAAAGTAAACTTCTATAACTCAGTATTTATTATGAGTAACAAAATTTTAAAAACAGAGTCTATAGCAGGGACACCGGGAGTTCCTCGTTTGGTGGTCCTACTCCAAAATTTGGGTCTTATTGAGTTTTTTCAACAGGCAAACCCGGACCCGGATCCACTGGCAAACTCTTGTCACTTCCACAGAGATACTTGAGTCTAAGTGGTTTTTGTTTTTAACTAATTGTTAGATTGGTCAACATATTGTTGTGTAAAGCACGATACAAGGCATGACATAAAGCTTCGATGTAGACCTATGTCGTGATTTAGTGCACACAAACATTTACAAACCATTGCTATGTTGCGTTTCACTCGCAACCGCTAGCGGATGTATAGTGATGAAGTGAGTGTTGGGGCAAGTTGACGGGGTGGTTATTTACTGGTATCTGGTCATACACTGGTCACCCACGTGCTTTATATTACTCAGTTAGCTGCATTGAATACTCAGAAGATTAGTATCACACATCTAGAAGAGGAAAGTTATGCTTCGCTGAGCAAGGAGAAAATTTTCACTTCCGCTCGCCACAGCTATATAAGTAAGAGAGGATCAGGACGGTAGGGGTTTGGTCTTGGCAGATTCAAGGTGAAAGGTGACCTATACGTGTCTCGGCTATATTATACTTTATATACTTCACTTTACGGAAATTAAAATTTATCGATGCGGCTATAGTTGCTATGCTATACAGCATTAAAAACTGCTAAAAAATATATACCTTATAACACAGAACCGCTTTTATTTTGATTTACCATACAGTCATGCACACATGTATTGCACGGGTAGTGAGGCAGGTTGAAACAGTGGAGCAAGTTGGTGTTGTTAAGTATCAGCAAATTACTTTTTATATTGTTATATTCTTTTAGTAGAGATGAACCATTTAAACGTTCATAACACTGTAATTTCGGGACTAATCTTGATGAAATTTAATATCCCTATGCTTTAAGGTCCGTCCAATCGATTTGTCCTATTTGCATTGCATTGCAACACACACTACTTCCCTTGAAGCACATCTCAAGGTACAAAGTGGACCTCGAAGCACTTCTCTTCATCGTATTCATTCCGGAGCTTATCAGAATGTTCAAAATTTGAAGTCTACTCAATGGTTGCGAGTGCATCGTGACATAGCAATGAATAATGCTTATGAGTGCTTCATTATAATGTTAAAGTAAAATAGAAGCGACTCTGGTCTCTATTCGAAAAGGAAGGAAACGGATTTTTATCTTTCTTTTTTCTCTAAAAAATATATATGATTAGCTTTGCTAACGAAAGTTATTGCAATCAGAATATCAGTTTTGATACTTGTGTACTACCATTACACCTATAACCAACAACAGCCAACTGCGAAACGTTTTGAACCAATAGTCAAGCTCTACTGTTATTAGTGACTCAAAGTGTAAACGAAACATCCGCAAACGGATCTGTAATCTATTAATGTGTTTGTTTATAGATACTTCAGTCATGAGAAAAAATTGTTCAAAAATGTAGAAAGTGTAAAGAAGAAAACTATATATGATTAGCGTTATGTGTGTACTATAATGAAAGTTGTTGTTGTTGTTGTGTGTGCGTAGTTTGCTACACAACTACCAATTGCTCTTTTCGGATACAACAACACTCTCATATTACCAGACTCAACAGACTTTTCGTGTTATTAATGTCAAAAAAGGTTAGTGCATCCGAATTTCAGAACCTCCCACCAAATCGCTCTGTCACGGAGCCGTCGCTGTACCGCTCTCGACCCGTCACTAAACCGTCATCATCTTGTCAATGGGATATATCCTATGATGTTATATTTTTCTGGTACAGGAATACCACTAAAACACCTGTAGCACTGTTATTTGATGTCAGATCTTGATGAAATTTGGTACCCTTATGTTTTAAGCTTCGCCCGATCGATACGCGCTATCTGCAATGCACTGCGACGCACCCTTCTTCCCAAAAATCTAGGTACAAAGTGGACTTCGAAGCACATCTCTTCATCGTATTCGTCTTGCAGCTTATCAAAATGTTCAAGATTTAAAGTCTATATAATTTCTAGTGGTTGCGAGTGCAACGCGACATAGCAATGAATGATGGTTATTGATGTTATAATGTTAAATTAAAATAAAAACAGCTCTGGTCTATAAGGTAAGGAAACGAAATTGTCTTTTCCTTCTTCCTAATATATATATATATATATATATATATATACATATATTATTTCCATAGTGCGAACGGAACAAGTGCTGTTCTTGCCTCTAACAGACTCATATTCAAGCTCTACGTGTTCTTAGTGTTGCAAAAAAGTTAGTGCGAACGGAACATCAGTTTCATATATATAGTTTCTTTCCCTCCCTCCCAGTTTCCATTTCTATTTCCATAGTGCGAACGGAACATCAGTTTTGATACGAACATATCATTCAACAGCTACCAAGTGCTCTTCTTTCGTGTAACAAAGACATATTCAAGCTCTACTGTGATATTGTGTTACAACAAGAGTTAGTACTTCAGTTTCATTTTATATATAGTTTCTTTCCCTTCCCTCAAAAAATATGTATGTTGGCTCGGCCAACAATGGTAGTGCGAACGGAATATCAGATTTCATACGAACATACTACCATTACTCCTACAATCAATAGTTACCAACTGCGAAACGTGTGAAACAAACTCATATTCAAGCGCTACTGTGATATTAGCATATCAACAAGAGTTAGCAGTTTTGTCACATACATACTACCATTACACCTACAATTAACAGCAACCAACTGTTATCTTCGTGTGAAACGAACTCATATTCAGTCTGCTGTGATATTGTATTACAGCAAAAATTAGCGCGAACGAAATCTCGGTTTTATATTATATATAGTTTTTCCCTTCCGCCAAAAATTGAAAAAGTGACTTGTGACGTTTGCAGCAAATCAATATCAAAGTCATATATACGTAGACACATTACAGCTATGTACAGTGTTATACCAAGTGCAGAGAGACAAAAATTGAATGACAGACATGAGTGTAGTGCATTTAATAAATCATTAAAAGACAATGTACTCTTTATAGAGAATTACGTTAAACATTGTGGTGATACCATTTCTTTCTTAAACAATATTAAGGATGAATGCTTAAATATAATAGGGAGTGATTTGGAAGAGCACAATGCTTTGAAAGTTAATGTGACACTCACATCAAGGTTTCAACAACTAAATAGTGATGAAGAAATGAAATTCCATGTATCATCCGGCGCTGTCAAACAATCTTGTAAGGTGATGGGTTACAGGAGAAGCTTGAGCAAGTGTTTTCAAATTTAGCATCACAACAAGAAGAACGTGCAATAAGAAAGTCAGGTTGGAGTTTAAGTGAGAAACCATTGCATACAGTGAAAATCAAAGTAAATCAATTAAGACCCTTCACTGCTTCATCGTTTATTGAGTTACCAGTGGGTGGTTAGTAAAAAAGCAGTGGTTAACATCCAAAATAATGATAATAAATGTTTCTTGTGGTATATAATCGCTGCATTATATCCTGTTGATAGAGATTGTGAACGTGTATCGAAATATAAACAATATGAATATGAAATGATGGAAGCAAAAAAAAAATATGTATATATATATATATATAAGCTTCCCAGTGGCATTGCCATATTAATCAATTTGAAACTTAATATAATTAGTTGCATCCCGATAATAAAATAAGCATCATTGTATATGCTTATGATGAAACTAATTCAATTTGTCCACTACATATAAGTGAAATATCATTCGATACTAAGTAAATTGATGTATACTTATCAAATAAAACAACAACACACTACTGTTTGATTACAAACTTTAGTAGATTAGTGAGGAGTCAAACTACTAAAGATGGACATAAATATTATTATTGCAAGTGATGTCTTTCACTAAGTAAGCTAAGGTAAGCTACTAGAACACATGAACTACTGTAAGATGTTTGAAGCCACGAGAACTATCATGCCAAACCCGGCGGAGACTATAAAATTTATGAAGTTACGTTCACTGCTGGAAAGTGATGTCATTATCATTGCAGACTTCGAATGTTTCCTCAAACCAATTAGTACTTCTACCCCTAATTCCAGTGCATCATATACAGAATAGATTCAACGTCACGAGCCATGCAGTTTCGGCTATTTAGTCTGCTGGCGTAATGGTACACCATCAAACCCAGTTATATATAGAGGAACAAACGCTGCTGAGAAATTTCTTTTTAACATCGAAAATGAACTGCATCATATTGCGAATAAACTATCGCATACGAAACCTCTTCACCAATGTCTCCTCAAGAAGTTCAAACATATAATAAAGCATTAAATTGTAGTGCTTGTGATTGCTATTTTACACCAGAGAATTAAGTGCACCAATGATGACTGTATTGTAGCTATATGCAATAAATGCAACATGCAAATACAACGACAAAGAAACGTTGTGCCTGTGCTTCTCCATAATATCTCAAATTAAGACGCTCATTTGTTTATTAAACACTTGGGGAATGTTATATTTCATTCTCTAAAATGTTGACCATTGGTGATCGAAGTATTGAGTTATGGTTTTTAAACCTGTATCGGTTTTTACCACAGAGTTTAAACGAACTAGAGTCTAAATTAGACCCAAAGAAATTTATCCATACACGCAAACACATGCACACACAAGATGTAGATGTACTTACGCGTAAAGGATGCTTCCCTTATGAATATCACCGATGCTTCAAAGTTTGAGGCAAAGCAAATACCACTCCAGAAGTATTTCAATAATACTTTAAATAATAGTGTTTGCACTGATGAAGATTATGAATTCGCTAAGAAGGTATTGGAGAACATTTAAATGTAAAACGTTTGGAAACTATCACCATGTGTATTTAACCTTAGATGTATTGTTAACAGCTGATTTGATTCAAAATTTTAGAACCACATGTTTCAAAGCATATGGTCTCGATTTCGTGCAAATGTATAGTACACCACAATTAGCGTGGAATGCCATGCTCTATGAAACCAAACAAGAGCTACAACTGCTGACAGATGTGAATATGCATCTGTTTATAGAGCATGGCATTCGAGGAGGAATCACTGAGTGTACTCTACGTCATGCCAAGGCAAATAATACCTAATGAGTATAATAATAATAATAATAATGAAAAAAACATAATTCATTACGTATATTGATATGAATAACTTATATGGTACTGCCATGACAGAAACTTTGCCCTAGGGCAATTTTCATTGGAAACCATCAACATGAAATGACACACATAAGATATTAGCATACCCAGTAAACTATGAGATCGGTTTATTTGCAGAAGTGAATTTGGTCTACCCACAAGAGTTACATGACGCACACTAAGACTTCCTTATGGCCCCAATCAATGAAATTCCTCCTCACGGTAAATGCAAAAAGCTCCTGCTGATCTTAAATGATAAAATTATATAGTGCACTATCGATTTCTACAATTTTATTTGCAACAGGGTTAGAAACTTCGAAAGGTCCGTAAGATGATGTGGTTCAACCAAAGCAATTGGCTCGAGACATACTATATTAATACTAATATAACACGTCGCACTGCTGCTCTTACCAATTTTGAGAAAGATTTATATAAATTAATGAATAAAGCGATTTATGGGAAGTCAATTGAAAACGTGAGAAACAGAATTAATGTGAAGCTTGTAAATAATGAAAAACAGTGTCAAGAGCTTATAGCATCACCGCACTTTAAATCACGTGTGATTAACAATGACAGTTTAGTGATAGTGCATATGTTGAAGCAAACAGTTAAATTAGATAAAGCTAACTATGTAGGAGCAGCAGTGCTAGACCTTTCGAAGTTGCTTATGTATAGATCTCACTACGATGTCATGAAGCCAATATATAAAGATAATATAAGCATAGCCTACAAGGATACTGACTCGTTTGTGTATTACATCAAGACAAACGATTTTATCAAGACATGCATGAAATGATTGAGTATTATGATACAAATAATTACCAGCAACCCAATATATATATATATATATATAAGCTTTCTGCAATGAATAAGATGCAATTGGGGAATATAAAGGACGAATACAAAGGTGTTCCAATCAGTGAGTTTGTTGGGTTGAAAGCAAAGATTTTTGCGATACAAGATTCAAATAATGAAAGTAGAAAGAGAGTCAAGAGCATACGGAGAAACGTTGTAGAGCAAGCAATTTCATTCGATGACTTTGAACAGTGTTTACGATCAGATGAGAGAAAGAGTGCAAAAGCAAATCAGATCAGAGAATCATAACATATTCACTGCACAAATAAACAAAGTAGCTCGACTCACATGATAAGCGTTACATCTTAGATTGCAATATCCAAACCCTGGGGACATAATTAATTAGAATATGGAACAGCATGCAATAAATGCACATAATAATCAGTCAATGTTAGTCTGATCGAATTTGCTTCTTCTTTAATCTTTTAATGTTTCTCCTATAAGTTTTTAAGTCTTGATGTAATACACAAACGAGTCTTGTATATGTATCTAGAATGTATAATATATCATGTTATTCATTAATTTGTAGAAATCTTTCTCAGTCTATATGTATCTGTGTGTGTCATTCCATGTTGATGGTTCTTAATGAAAATTGACTTCGTATAAGCTATGGCATAAATCATAGCAGTGTCATACCGTGTCATGCCATGGCAGTGTATGTGAGCACCGTGCCTGTATTACTGAAGGTCGATGGTTAAAATAGTTCCCGATTGCTTGGCATGCACGTGTGTTATTTCTTTGCTATGAGTTTAGCCTAACTTTACAATTCTAAGTGCTTTACAATCAAGTGTGTGCATGATTAATGTCACATCAATTTTTTTTGCTTACCTTGTATTATATACGAGCGTATAATTTATTTTAAGATGCCAACAGATTTATTTGGATACCCGCGATATAAGTCGTATGAGCATGAACCGTTATCGGATGCTCCTTCAAATATTAATGAAAATCAATTAACAGTACTGGATCAAAGGATTAAAGTAATAAAGGGTGAAATAAATGCACTACGAGATACATTATCTTCAAATATTGAAACAGAAATCACAGAAGCCCAGCAACATATACTCGATTTACTTCAAAAGCTTGATAATGAGTTGAAGAGTGTTATTCTTATGTATTCACAGCTAGTAAACAAAAATGATTTGACTGAAGTTCAAAATATCATAATTCAAAATGAAGTGCAGTTAATAATCAATTCATTTCAAACACTGCTGCACAAGATTTATTTAATTATCTGAAAACAAAGCTTACCTAGCTAGAATACACATTTAGCAATCTACGTTAGAAAATGCACTTCAGAACAGTCCTTCCCAAGAAGATCTTCAAAAGATGCAAGAAGTTATTTCCAAACTACAAAATGAACTTAAAACCATTACTGACGAATCAAACTCAATGATGATCTAACCAACCTACCTGTTTATAGTGATGTATCGGAAATTAGTAGAAAGCTTGGTGAGTTTGAAACAATAATTAATGACATTTCAAAGCTCACAAATATTCAAATTGAACTAAAGAATCTACAGAACATTGCGAATGATTTTCCTGCCGAGTTAACTGGTTTACAGGAAGCATTCAGAAAGTTAAATAAAAAGAGGGTTTTAATCTTCCTACAGATTTAATCAATCTTCAGCATGTTGTAAGTACTGTTCAAAGTGATTTAGTAGAAATACAAAAGAACACACCGAAGCAATCTGATATCGAGAGTATACGTAAGTCTAAATAATTAACCACAAACCAAAACCAAGTTAAATAGAAATTAAATGAACTCCAATAAACTATTAACACACTCCCAAATTCGCAAGAAGTAGAAATAATAAAGAAGACAGTAAATAATATTCAAAACGTAATCGAAACAACAGAGAACCTCCCTGAAGTGACAGAAAATATTAAGGTTCAATTGCAAAACCTTGAAATCAGCATATCATTCCTTCCAACATTAGAAGATCTTTCCGGTATACAAGTGTTGACAAGTATTCAGAATGAAGTTAAAGAGGCGATACAAGAACATTCCAAATTCATTTCTGTTTATGGTGTTAATGAAATAGTTAGTGGACTAAGGAACATGTTGAAAGGTTTAGAGGATATTACACTAACACATAACACTCTCATTGCTGATATTCAGAAACAGATTAGTGATCTAGAAACAAAATATACTTCTGTGACTAATACTCTCAATAACTTACCTAAAAAGTATGCTGACATTAACGAATTTCGTAATGTAGAAGCTTCAATAGCTCTAATGCCTACAGTGACTCAGCTTTGGGATGTGCAAGATAGTATTAAAAACTTTATAACCATCACAGACTTCAATTCTAATAACGGATTTAGGATGATATTGTAGCGAAGCTTAAAGACCTAGAATATACATTGAAAAGCGACCTAGAAGATACATCTAATATATATAGGGCTATGTATATTAAATCTAATGAACTATTAACATCAATACATAATTTACGTAGTGTTCAGTTCTTAAATATATATTCAATATCTAATAAGGAACGTGACTTTACACGTGGCAAAGTTAGTAGTAAGGTATATGATATGAATACACCCTATTTCGAAATTCCTGTTGTTGGGAAGCTCAATATTATAGGTTTCCTTTGGTTTATGAAGATTAAAGAGTTTCCTATTGATACATATTCAGCGAGTGGTGGACAAAAATATGACAATCTTTCATTAGGTATACATGAAGGTAGTCGAGTACCAGATGCACCATCAGAAGATGAAATTGTACTTCATGACTTTGATGTAGTAGAAGGTGATGTGCTTGTAGTTCGCTCGGATAAATACAGCCCGCTGAGTTCCACATTTCTGTTAATATGATATTTATCGCGCAATTGATTTCTCGATCTTAAATAGTTAGAATGAATAGTAGATTACAAATTGTTGAACTACACAAACCTGCAAGACGAAATTATAAACGAATACCTGCTGTAACAGAGGGTATACATGATTTATAACTGGCAGATTTGGTTGAAGTGAACTCGGGGAACTTGGAAGGCTTAGCCAAATTAACTAGGGAGGTATTCTTATCTTTCGACCACTATTGACACTTTCAGCAAACATGCATGGCCTGTACCAGTTAAAAATAAAACAGAGAAGGAAGTTACACACGCGTTTGAAACAATACTCAAAGCAACTGAACAAGCACAAAAGTATTTGCAAAATAAAACACGTGGTAGCGAGTTCTATAATAAAGAGTTTATTAACTTAATGAAACAAAAAGGTATTACTCATTACTCCTCATACAGTGATAAGAAGCCTAGTATTGTTGAACGTTTTAATAGAACATTACTTAATTTAATGTGGAAGCAGTTCACACTGCAAGGTAATTACAAATTGTACTATATATTACAAGCATTGATGAAGACTTATAATAATACAAAACATAGAACAGTTCAAATGAAACTAATTGATGCCATAAAGAAAGAAAACGAACAGATATTAATATCAACAGTCTATAGCAAGAAGTATACACCATCATCCAAGGCGAAATATAGAGTAGGAGATTATGTTTGAATTAGTAAGTTTAGAAATAGGTTTGAAAGAGGCTTCACTCGTAATTTGAGCACAGAAATATTTCAAATTGCTACAGTTTTTAAGACTGAACCACCAACATATCACTTAAAAGATGAGCGCAATGAAATCATTAAGGGTCGTTTTTATTAGCAAGAACTAATAAAGACCAAACACCCACATGTATAGCTAATTGAAAAGGTTATACGTAGAATTAACAGCAAAGCATTTGTTAAGTGGTTGGGTTTATCTTCAGAGCACAATCCTTGGATCGATGTGAAAGCTATAATATAGTTAGTCATAATATAGTTTTAAAACGCTAACTGAATGTGGAATGTTAAGAAACGACTTTTGGTACCTAATGATTATGATAAGTTGAATGATGAACTTCTTCCTAATAATATTCGTTCCTTAATATTTTCATCTGGATGTGGGAAAACAGCACGAGTCATTGATAATTTCATTCCAGCTCCGAATTGGGTTTACTGGGGAGGAAGACACTTATACGTATTCTCTAAAACCTTAGAACAACCCAAGTATCAACAACTACAACATATTCAAAGAAGATTTAATTTTCAGTTGGCTACATTAAAACATTCTGTTGTAAAATTAGGTGATTGCAAGAAACAGTCTAATTATTTTTGATGACTATATTAGATTATCAGAACGAGGTGCGGAACTACTTCACACAAAATAGGCATAAAGGAATGGATTGCTTTTACTTGGCACAAACATATAGTAAAGTTCCAAAACGACTTATTAGAGATAATGCAAACTTCTTATGTATATTTCGTCAAGATAACACAAACTTAAAACATTTATAATGAATTTGTTGTTAGTGACATGCCATTTAATAGATTTAAAGATTTATGTTGTGAAGCATGGAAGGAACCCTATGGCTTTATAACAATTGATATGACGAGCAAGTCGAACAACGGAAAGTATAGAAATAAAATAGTTCATATCTCTATAATTGAGTAACGTTTAATACGATTCGAATGTTATTTAGGCTTGTTCAGATCCGGACGTTTTGATATACGGACTTCGGACTCCTTTTTTCGGACTTAAAAATGTCCGAATCCGCCGACCATTTTGTCGGACTGTCCGAAATCGGACTCGGACTTGCGATCGAACTTACTTACTTAAGCCGTAAATGCCATTATTTAACTACTTTAATGACAATTATTATTAAATATATATGTCACTAGCTGATTTGCCTGCTCGTTGAAGCGGGGTGAATAAAGTTAGCAACAGTAATCGGGACAGTAGCGAATGCTCTCATCCCCGTGGAGGGCTGCGCCCCGAACTTAGGGATTTTTTAGGGCTGCACCCCCTTTATCGTAACGAGGCTCTCCGGGGGAGCTGCACTCCCATGATGCAGATTTGCCCCTACACCCCCCGGGGGCCTGCTCCTCATTTGGAAGTTTTACCCCATTTATTGTAACCTACTCGTGATGGTACACCTTCATACCAAATTTCGTATCTCTAGCTCAAACGGTGTGGAAAATGTTTTTTGAGCGCTCATTTTTAATCCAAGATGGCGACTGATATGATAACTTCCCACACGGATCTAATATCAGATCATGTGCTAAAAGTAGTTCCAGTCGGTCAAACCGTTTTGGCGTGATGCTCACGCAAACATAGTCACTTTCAATTTTATGTACGTATAGAGATCGTTAAATTATGCATAGGCATGTTACAAATTATGAAAAAAAAATCTTTTAAATGAATTGTTTTCATGCTTCAAACAAACTAACAAAGCAGTGTTGATTTAGTGAGTTAGTTCGTATTATTGGTTAATAATAGTAATCTATTGATTTTAAGAGATCTCTGTGTGAAGGCTGTGGGATAGAAAATCATGTATTTTATTTCTTTATTATACCCAAAAAACAGTGGCGTCATTCCCTGCATATACGCAATCAGTGATTCCGTCAAACTCCCTCCCCCCTGTGGGGGTGTTACCCCGCAAAATCTCGAGAGCACCCCTAACTTAAAAAATTTTCTGTCAGAAATCGACAGAAAACGTGCAAATCTCCACCTATACACTCCCAATTTTGACTTTACACTCCAAGAACTGAAAATTCTGGCAGAATCCCTGTAGGTAATTCACAGGCACCTCTACACGGTTAACATAATGTAGCTAAAAACAAGTAACACTTATATCTGATATAAAAATAAGGATATTTTAATTGTCAACTTTTTGTAAAGTGTTATTTACAGCAGATGAAAAGCACTGATGTATCTTGGCTTTATTTTAGCAATCCTTAAAAAGGTCGTCAATATAATTTTTCTCAATTTCTTTCCGCTCCACAGCCAAATCATCAACGAGGCGAGTCGATCATCGGAAATTGATAACCAAAAGTAATTTTTCAGTCTTTTTAGAACAGAAAAAAATATTCGTTAGAGGTAGTGGTGATCGGCAGTGACAAAAATTTCCAATGACAAGATAAGAATAAATAGCCGATTAAAGTAGCCTTCTATACTGAGGACATATCAAAATTGAGCTCAGTATCGTCAGAATTACAAAATCTCCTGGCGAAAATCGAATAATATTGAATTACAATATCTGCGAATATAATATAGTCTTTTTATAATGACAAAGCGAAAATCGAATAACA
>JAGDQP010013381.1:0-18762 GCA_022664845.1 Lepisma saccharinum
GCTGTTGTTACACTGATACTGGTTCTCTTCGTAATGCTTTAATTTCAACAAGGAAATTTTGCTCTTTTCCTCTCCTCCGATTAATCCTTTCTGATTATTTTCTCTTTTGAGGAGGAGGAAAAATGTATGTTTAAACAGTGAAAGGTAATTCAACAGAAACATATGAAAAAGTATATATATCACGATGACTGAAACGCAAAACAAAGAAGTGGTATATGTATCATAATGATACCCTTACGACATATTACCATGGCAACTGCAGTGAAAAAAAATGAGGGGAGGAAATTTTCTATTTACTTTTTCCTCTTTGTGATTATTTTGTGTGCGAGTGTATTTGTTTCTGTCACAAATGAATATAGGAGTTTAGACATGGATTTTATTTATGATATGTACTTTATGAATGTTTATGTACGTAGAAAGCATCAAATTCAGGTATAATTGTCATCAACTATGACAAACGTAGTCCACAACTCCATGACCATATAGGGAAAGTCCTTTTGAAGGCAGAAAGGAATTCAAATGGAAATTTCCTGATATATTAGGGAGACTGGAACTCAGTACAAAAACAAATAAACGTACACACACACACACACACACACACACACACACACACACACACACACAACACAGAGTGAGTGAGAGAGAGAGACTCTGTCTGTGTGTTACTGTGTTTGTTTGCTTTTTGTGAGAAGCAAGTTAATTGTTCAACAATGAAGCTTACAGATTATTCATCCCATCATACAGTGTATTTTTGTCTAATTCGGTCCACTAGTGTCAATAGTCATGAATCAAAAAATATGAAATCCATTGTTTTAATACTTACTCTGTTTGTTTTATAGTGTGATACAAGGGTGTTATAGTGTGTTGTATATTAATATCTTAATATTAAATAATTAGTGAGTTGATATAGACCGATATTTATCACATATCACGCTGTAATCGAGTGATCGATTCCTCATGCGGACACATTAAACATAAAACTCTAAGTGAGTTCTGTGCTTAGGACATTATCTTGATTCAATGAAAGACCTGAGAACCTTAGGTTATAAACCTGCTTTTACGTATAACAGGCACTAGTATTACTTTAGTTTAGCGCTTCTCAACCTTCTTAATTTAGTTACTCTCTTTTACCACGTCTTTTTACATGCACCCAACATAAGTAATTATCTTACTGTAGGTACAAGTACATGACTATTAACGTAGAACTGTGTCTTTCTTTGCACTAGTTGTAGGGAATATCTCGGGAATTGACTTTCATAAAACAGTGCAACCTGTCACGGAAAGCTGAAAACTTTGAACTGCAGTGACAGTTGGAATTCTAGGAACCAGCTAGAGATGAGACGTTCGGTTCATTTGAGAGTCTAGTTGGTCGTGAAAAGGCTAGTTAAATCGAATTAGTTTTGTTTAGTTTGCATGTTTTTCAAACGATAATTTTTCTAGCAGCAGAATGTCTAGCCCTGGTCTGTTCATGCTTGATTGTAAACAATCTACTTATCAGCTACAATCTAGTAAACAATTGTCTTGATTTTTAATAAATATAAAAAGGTACACACAAGATAAAACAGGTTCTTTAAAATTCATAACTTTCAACTATAGGACCCGAATTATATTTATATATTATCCACCTCTCATAAAACCTCCCTGCCCATATTACTTTATTTCCGGATCATCTAGTCGCAAGTTTCTATGCACCTTAACAACAAACAAATAGCTCGGAACTCGAATAAACTACGATAAATAAAAATAATATACCTTCAGATTGAAAGAATGTAACATTATGTGCTCATCCTGTAGTTTGGAGACATTCCATATGATACACTGTAAAACATTTTAGGGAAAGCACATTAATATATTCAGTAAATGTTTCTTACAAATTTGAATATTTGCAGAGAGAAACGGCGTAATATTGGGAGAAATGGTGAATGATGTTTTTTTTTATGAAACTGTTCTCAATTGTTTGTTCAAGTGATGTTCTTTCATGCTCAAAAAGAGAACACGGTTTCATATCGTAATCAAATATTCAATTCTGATCAAGTGTTTGCTAGCATTATTTTGTTCACTCGCTTCAGCACAACTGGAAAATATTCTTCGTGAATGGGGATTGCGACTCCTAACTGACAAATAAAAAAAAAGTGATTAAAACATGGCGTACGTAAAAGTTGTAGGAGTAACTTTGTTTATGTTTTCGGACTCCGAGTAATGAATTTCTGACTCTTTATAATATTTCATCTAATTCTTTATCATCGGCAGTTTAGTCCAGTCAGTGAGACGTTAGACTTCTAACGGAACAATCCGTATTCAGATCTAGTTGTTTTTATTAGAAAGTTACTAAGCAAAATTACCTAATTTCTTCCAGGAATGTTTCGGAAAATTTTTAATAGTGTGGGCTTACACTTTTTGGTAGAATGTGTAGCTTGGTAAAATGCGCTAATAAATTTTAATACGAGAAAATAAACACCTTCCTTGATGTTTTCTGCTTTCCTTCTTTCGGCTTTAGTATAAAGCATTGTTGATGTCATCGTACAGGGAACGCGAGATGCAAGCAGAGGGAGAAAAGCGATGAATACTAAAGAATCAAAGAGGGAGAGAGAGAGGAAGAAGCAAAAAAAGACGAAGAAGTGAGGAATAGTGGGGGAGAGGAAAAAGAAAAAGAAGCAGTCATGAATGATGTCTTGTCGAACACGATGCACGAGGACTTCCTTACGAAATGAATACCTCGTCAGTGCAAAAGCAACAGCTTAGAAGCTGCCTGCCATTAAGAAGAAAATGACGACAGAGCCTTCCCCTGTAAGCACGCAAATGCTGGCAGAATCGTTATTTGACCAATTTTTATTCCATCAAAAAACGAGTTTCGTTTCGCGTTGATGGATCATCATTCTCGTGCTTTTATTCTCTCCTTTTATCCTCATTGGTGGCACTTCCGATCTTCTCCTTTTTATGTTTCCATTTCCAGATGCTCTCTCTTTTTTTTATGATTATTATTATCTGGTCGTATCGGACTACAAAGGCAAAAGGAAATAATGTAAAACATTTTGAAACTATTTTCTGTTTTCTCGTGTGCTTTTTAACATTCAAAACACTTCATCACAAGCGATATTTCAAAAATAAAAAGTACACTTTTCAATTCTATTCCATTGCTGATGTTTCAGCCTGTGAAATACACAAAGTGAAAGACAATTTTTAAGAAAGATCATCTTCAGTCTGTGGGAGGGAAAATTAGGATTCTCCTAAAAAAAGTTATCATCTAAGAAAATATGGTTTAGAGAAATACTTAAAAGAGATCAAATTTGAAGAAATTTGTCTTCAAAACTCATGCGCGGAGGGGTAGTTTCTCTTAAGTACTAGGTAAATTTTCTAGCTTCTGTATACATCTTTCTAACTTACGACGGGTGAAAGTTATGATAGATTGGGTTCTTAGATGATTCGTTTATTATATACGATTACTTAAATTAAAACGTACGTAATACGCTGACAAGATCACGCAAGTAGAAAGAAATATTCGTCTAATTTCATCAGAATAAGATTTCAGTTGTCATCAAATAACTTGTGAAGACATGGGCTATCATTCTTTGTATATTAATACGTGATACACACAGGAAATGTTTAAAAGTAGTAATAGCCCAATAATGCATATTGTATCATTGCTGCTGCACTTCGACTTTCTTCATAAACGATTATTAACGTAAAGGTATTTCTAGGTTACAAAATATTCCTTTTGTAATGATTAAAAATAAGTCGTTATCAAAGTTATTTGTTACAGGTTTCATTTTTTTTAATAAAAGTATTTTGTTCCGTAAGTTAAACAAATCATGTCATAATGTATGTATAAAACTATGTTTTGAACTAAGTTATAGCGATAAACATTAAAATTAATATACTTTTGGCTGGTGCTGTATCATATCGAGGAAACATCTACAGAACTTATAAGAGCATAATAGGCATTTGTTAATTTACTGAATCGTATGCATCCCTTCTTGATTCATAATATTGTGGGTTGTATATATGCATAGGATAATTTCCTTTATTTTCGCATAATTATTTTTCATTCTTTTTTTTTTGTGTGTGTGTGTGTGTAGTTTCACCTGTTTTGATATGTTTTGTTGAAGGGTTGTCTAATTTAATTTAACCGATAGTTGATCAAGAAGTTCTAAACTAAATCAGGATTGCAAGAAAACTTTTTTTTAACTATTCATGATACTGTGACTAACGTGCACTTCTGATCTGCAATGAGGAAGCACACATACAATCACCCATCCGACTGGGCTTTCCCAGAGAATTTCCTCAGTTTTATTAGGCGAATTCAGCGATGTATCTCATCGGAGATCCGGGCCGCTACCTTTCTCAACCTTGTCCCCAAATAACACTGGCCCGGGGACGTCATCTTTCAGACTTGACAGGCTTAAACTGAAGCTTCCTGTTCATCCTATTTTAAGTAGAACTTCCTTCAAACTAAGTTTGTCGTTTTCTACTTTCCAATATTAATGGAACTTGTCCACACGAGCTAAGCAGCAAGAGAAAAAAGGCTATGCCGCTTTTGCTGCATGGGTAATTGGATAAAAGACTTCCAACTTCCCGGGCCTTTCGATTTTACTTTAGCCATTCCTTTGACCACCCAGAAAACTAACATAATTACCAAATCAGAAAAGTTTGGTTTGGACTCTGTGATCTCTTGATTTGTTGCACATAATAAAATTTTCAATCTGGAAAAATAAAAAAATGAACAGTACATTATATATTTTTATCAAGATGATTAGGACAAATTAAAGACTCTTCAAAAACTAAATATTTATTAGTGTTTGAAGTAACTATGAATATTTCCGTCTTCAGGAAGCCAAACATTCTTTGCAATCGTTCTGTTCGTAGGCGTTACGTGAATGTTCAAACAATACTGTGAAGTTAGCGAGAAAAAACGAGGTTCATAAATGATATGTGAAAATTTAAATCCGCACAAAAATAACACGAAAATGGTCTTCTGAAAGAATGCGTCTTCATTTGTATGAGCAGTACGTGGCTCTGTCATGAAACTCTACCTTAGCCACTGACGCCTTAAAAATAGCAGTGATGTGGACTTTTTTATCAAACGCCATTTTGCAGATTTAATGAACCAATTCTTTTTTCAAGCCCAAATGCCAATGGAAAAACCATGTTGTATTACATATTAATGGATGCCGAAACGGATTAGAGAAAGAGCTAGTGAGGTAGTGAAAGAGAGAGAGAGAGAGAGAGTAGTGAACGTGTTAATTCGCCTACGTTTGCTATTCCACGAATTGACAGATTACCGAGTTTTGCATTCTTGAAAAGACAAAGTACTCGCCTTACCCATTAGGCTGACTGCAATAATGAAGCTGAGAGATCAACGTTTTCTTTTAATGCTCCAAATATGATGGCGTTTGCTTTCACCGGAGAAAAGAGAAATGTGCATTCCTTCATGGTTTGCAAATAATAATTGTAAAAGCTTTTATTTTTCGCGGATATCATTTTTAAGCATTAAATTATTTTCGGTGATAGACAATGAATACTTTTGATCAGCAGATGTCTACCTATTTTATATACTTCATTCATGGTTAATAAATATTTTAATTCTCTAATAGTTGCGTAAGAATGGGGAAGGAAATCAGTTTCAGCAACCGACCCCTAGATGTCTTTTTCTTGCTGTTTTGTTGTATTGTTATAAATTTGATACTAGATCTTCGCATTTAATTTATTTTCTCCTTGACGTAGTAATGGATTTATTTTTTCGTCTATCCATCCATACACATACACATACTTGCATGCATACATACATTCATTCATAAATTTATCCCTATATAGAAGTCTAATTAATCTACCTTAAGGGAGAATAGGCTGTAATAGATGAATGTTAAGTATTCAATGAATTTATTAGTGCAATGCAAAACATTCATGTATTAATTCACTAACGAATCTATTCATTCACTAGTTAATCTATTCATTTAATCATTCATTAATTCATTCACATAAATAGATGCGGATTGTGAATGAGAAGCTATGGCAAAACGATTCGTGGATGTATTCATTCACTACAGTTTTCATTCATTCAATCAAGCGTGTAATTAAGTCCATGTATTTCATATATCAATATACTATGTACAGAGTGTTCAAATCAATGTGTATGCATAAGAGTAAATCATTATTCATTAATTTAATAGAACATTCATTAAATAATTCATTCGTGTAATGGTGCGTGGTACCTGCATCTAACAAGTCAATAGGTTGTGAAGGAATTTCTTAAAGAATCTAACACTCATACGATAAGAAATTCATGTGTGCACTGACTTTTCATTTATCCATTCATTCATTCATACCTGTGTTTTAATTCATGCATAATCTTTCATTCATTTATTATTCTCTGATTCGTTCGTGCATTTTATTCAATAGAATTCTCATTATAAAAACACTACACATAGACATTCTAATTTATTTCATGTTCATTATTTAAGGCATTCATATTCATTGATTCAAATTTCACTCATTCTGTCATTCATATATTAATTCACTTCTGCTCACGTTGTTCAGGTCATAGATTATAACTCATGAAACCATAAATTAAGCCAATATACACGTTCTTTTAATACTTCCTTGTCAGTCACTGATTCAGTCCCTCACCTACATTGGTGTTAAACAGAAGGCTAATAACACTGGTTTGTCACTGTAAATGTTTTTACTTCAAACGCGACAACGTACACGGTGTGCATATTTAACTTTGTATATGATGTGAGGAGAATGTAAATAATATTTAGATAGGGAGAAATGCTACACAATATTCTCTTAAAATATAGAAACGATTCTCTTCTTGATTGAATTTAACTGAATTGATTCATGGAATTTAGGCCTCTATGACTCAGGACGGGATAGGACTGAGGAAATGAGTTGGACAAGGCCTAAGTACAAGACTGAAGAAAATCACTGGAAAAACCTTCGTCGGGATGATTAGCTGCTGGAAGAGAACCAAGGATCTCTAAAATACAAGGCTCATGCTTTACAAACTGAGATACAGGTTACT
Source organism: Lepisma saccharinum (assembly GCA_022664845.1). NCBI lineage: Eukaryota > Metazoa > Arthropoda > Insecta > Zygentoma > Lepismatidae > Lepisma > Lepisma saccharinum. The sequence goes on from JAGDQP010013381.1 coordinate 7,022, forward strand.
ATAATATAACTATATACTATAATAGGGGGTTTATTTCGAAACAAAACTTTGGTCTGCGGAAAATATATAACATTTAATTCCCATAAAAATTCTCTTATTTTAAGTACATTGATGGCAATGAATTTTAAGTTGCAAAAACAACTTTTTTCTCTTCACAATTAATAAATTCACAGTGACTCATCTCTTGCTTCGAGACTAAGAAACTAAACTACTGTAGTCTAGAAGGTAACATATATTACAAGAGGAAATATAAAAAAAGTAATATTAATGTATTTAGTTCATGTACCAATTTATCTCGAGAGCCACTCATTTTGTTTTAATACGATTATGGTTTTACCATTATTCTGTTCCGCTCCTTAGAGTATCAATAAATAATAACATATTACCAGGAAAACTTACTTTTCCAGACAAACAATATAGGACTGGTCTTATCTTGATTCAAATGAAAAGAAATGAAACATCTACCACAAAGGTAAAGCAATTTCCACTTGATCTTTACAGTAATTCAAGGAAATAAAAGCTAATAATAAAACCGGAAATTCAAAGCGAAACACAATTCTTTTGAGTAAGGAAAAAAACAAACAATTCGAAGTTTATCCTTATCTTCTCCTCCTCGAACTTTCTTTATCTTCCCGTTCTTCTTGTTCCTCACATTATCTTTGAGTATCTCCAATGTATAAAAGATAACTTAATTATATAGAGAAGCCCCTCAGAAAAAGACCTCAATAATGTCGTAAACCAGAAATTTCCACGCTGACGCAATTACCTATCATCGTTGGAGGATGGAATACAGTGGAAAGGGAATGGAGGCCAGGATTTTCTTCAGCAATTATGAAAAGTAATCTGTTAGTCAGCGTAAGAGAGAGAGAGAGAGAGAGAGAGAGATAAAAAGGAAAAAAAGCGAACAAGAGAGAGCGCGCAAAGGAAGGATAAAGTAGATTTTTTTAATAGAAACTGAAAGAAAAATAAATGTAAGATAACTTTCTTTTTTGCATCATGCATCTTAGAAATTCGTTTTTCGTTTTTTTTTCTGACTTCGTATTTTGCGGATGGGGGTAGGGAATGTTCCCTTGATTTCTTACTCTCGTCAAGAGATTGACTTTCTCGTCTTAGATATTAGTGAAGGTGGTATGAGAAATGAGGAAAGACAGAACAGGAATATTGAGAAAGAGGAAGATACGAATGAGGAGGCGAATCGTTATGTTGTAAGAGAGAGGAAAAGAAAGAGAAAAACGAGGAAACTGAAAGATTTTAGGAAGAAACACGCGTTCTATTTTCGTATCTTGATAAAATGACATCTTTTTCTTTTACTTTTTTTTGGCAGAGGTAGAAAAAAAAATTAAAACGTGAACAAATTAAGAGGTAGTAGAAAGGGAAGTGAAATTAACTTTTCCTGAGTAGTGTTCGTAATATTTTAGTTGCCTTTCCGCTTTGAAGGAAGAAGAGAAAACGCCAAATGTAATAATATATTTTCGTGAATGTTTTGTGTATTAAATTTCACTAAAAGTGTCTCTCGTTTATAAATGCATTTATTTTTTTCATTTTTATAATATATTAATTCTAAAATATCATTTAAATTTCAAAGTAGTCCTACTATAAAAAATTGCAATTAACATATCTTATGATCAGTAGTGTAATATTTTATTTCTACCTCTCTTGTCTATCATCTTCTTGGAGAGTACAAATATTGTTTATATCTAATAGTTTCATATATTTCGTTTCGTAAAGAAATTTGTCAGAATTAACAATGATTAATTATTTTTATCGTGAATACAACCAATTTAAATTTGAGTTAAAGATATAAAACACGTCAGAACTCAGCATTTGCTAAAGAGAAGGCTGTGCCATCTATATTGTAACTTAAACTTTAAATGAGTTAATTTTAATTTATAACGTAACATTGTGATATATTTTACATATATTTTCACCTCTTTTCATGTAAATAGACTTGATTATACGTAAAACACGTTTCAAGAGAACATGATATGTTTTGTGTCCAAATCCTTTCCAATATTTTACTCATTGTGGAAAGTGAGCTGAAACAAAAGAGGCCTACTTTGCAAAAATGTGCGGAGAGAAATTGATTCTTTGATTCACACTAGAATTTCTATTTTCTTTATGTGAAGCCAGATCTTCCTAGGAACATATTAATTAATAATAATAAGTGAAGAATAAGTTTTCTTTGATGTCTCGACCCATACTTACGACCGGTGACTGAATTTAATGCCTATAATAGCTAAAAGAGTAGTTTCGAATTACATGATATCTGATTTTTCTCGACCTCGTAGAAATTATAGCTTTTGCACTGTATATTTTATCATTACTATTTACATTCTTTGACGCTGTGGAGACTAGCATAATTTTAGTGTATTTGTCCTCAGTGAGAAACTTTTTTCTTGCATTTGTGTAGCGCATGTTTTATTATTTCAGCTTGGCAAAGAACAGAACAGGTTAGTACTCACTGCTAACTTACAAAAACACTTGCGCAATAAAGGTTTGAAAAATCAATTAGTAACACATGTTACTGGTTCTTCCTGAATGCAAAAATAGACTTTTAAACATTATCACTGTACGCAGCACTATTATCAGGGGTCTTTAATACATATTGACTGACATCTGACGCCCTACAAAGACTAAGACTCATGGACATTTTTAAATAAGCAAAATATTGACAGAAAGAAATAATTATTTCTGTATACAGCTCAACCATGAAGAAATGATATCCCTGGCACTGTATTCTGTCGATACGATAATAGTAAAACCGTTAATGAAATGCAAAGCATTTAGCTGCATACTAAATAATGATAATTTCGTTTAGAGTAGATAACTTTTAAGATGACATTTTCGTTCGGTACAGTTAGTATGACGAATGTATGGAAATAGGCCTATTACAGTTTCTAACGAGGTAACATTTGGATTATTCAACAAATCTTACGTTGCTCCATTTCTCAGAACTTGTTAAGCTGTCGGTGACTCTTTACGTCTCTAGTTCATTTGAACAGGGTAGATTTCCCTACAGACTTAAATGTTTATCTAATATGCATTTAATGAATCTTTCAGACAATAAATTACTTCTTAAATACCGTCTTGCTTTCTTTCTTTCCTTCACATTCACCTGTGAATGCATTCTGTTTTATAACAAGACAACCTCAGCTGAAGACGTCACATGATTCATTGGTACAGACATGAGTTTAAAATTTCGAATTCTTTTCTGTTCTTCCCCATTTATCTACGTACATTAATAGTGAGGTAGCACCTGTGACCACCGTAGGCAAGCAACGTAAGTTTACTGGCTTTCAAAGCGTTATGGTAGTTGGTGCTTAATGAGTGGGATTTTAACTTCGGCATACTTTGCTAGAACAATAGTGCTGATAGTGAATAATATCTTGCGTATACCACAAGTTATGGACGGCAGAGTGGTCGCTGAAGAGCTTTGGAAACACTCCCACATTATTACAACTAAAAGGCAAGCGACAACGAGGCAAGCACCCACCTTCACCCAATGAGGAGTTTCCAACATACTCAGCTTGAAAACACAGTGTTCTTTAGCTGCTATGGGATTCAGGATTCATGACGGTAAAAATTATATTAACATCATACTCAAATTACAGAATTCAGATTTCTTTTAACTCCTGAACTTCGAAACTGTAAAGAGGGTGAATCATAAACATTGATATCCTAGCCAGCCCGTAGAGTACGGAGTCCCTCACGTCTATCACCAATATATTTTTTGATAATCTATTACTTGTATACCTCTTCTTTACATTAGTTGTAATTAGTATTAATTCCAGCCATGTTTTCTTAGTCTTCTGCAGGTTTCAACGGACAAACAAAATCGCTTTATTCGTGAACTTTTGCTTTATGAATCCCAGTTGGGGCATAATGCGGGGAAGGCCACTAGAAGCATCTGTCCAACTAAGACCAACCACCATTGATTCGGACAGTTTTCGCCAAACAGTGGAGGCAAATCGCCAATACTTGACTAATGTCTGCAGAACTCGGTTCCTCCCGTCAAGTATTGTGCGTCACCTTCACTTGCTGGAGAAGACGAACAGAAGCTGCCGAGTTGTGCTACATGATTTAACTCCAACACAAGCTCAGCGATGAGTGGCTGTGTTTCGTCAGCTGCTACAAAACCCTTGTGATAATCGTTTCTTCCGTGGATTTTGTACCGTAATCCAAACATGAAAAATCAGTGGTTAGACCCAGGTCAGCTACCAGAACCATCAGTCAAATATGAACGGTTTGAGCACAATAGGATGTTGTGCATATGGTGGAGCTGTAAAGGTGTTCTCTAAACATGAATTTGTTCCAAAAGGCAGTAGAATCCCAGCTGAGCTTTACTCTGAACACCTCCAGCGAATATACGCTGCTTTGTCACAGAAATATCCAAATTTAATCAACGGTAACATGAGTTTGCTAAAGTCTGATAATGCCCTAGCCCACGTGGCAAGATCAATCCATTCAACAATTCAGGCACGTGATGATGTGGAGATTTTACGTCACCCAACTTATAGCCCAGATCTTGCTCCCAGTGACTATCAACTTTTCAGGTCCTTAGCGCACTTCCTGCGTGCTAGAAATTTCCAAAATGAAGAGGAAGTGAAAACCGATTTCCAGGAGTTCTTTTCCTCCATGCCAAAAGGCTAGTATGTTGACGGCATTCAAAGTTTGCCTCAACGTTGGCTAAATGCCATTAAATACGATGGACTTTATTTTGAACATTGATAAGCTTTATCTTTTTTAATATTTTTGCAATAATGTTTGTTCTACCAAAGGTGTTAATATTTATGACTCACCCTCTGTACATTAGAGTCTGGCGACGGGTAGTAGTGCCCAAACAGTCATATTATAAGTTGTTATGGGATTTTGGGACGTGTCCATGCTGGTAACGGCTTCATACAGATTTTGATCATGTTCACTTGGTATGGGACAGGAATTCCGATTTACCTGAAAGACGTCTTAAAAAGTACATGCTACATGTCCTGATTTTAGACTATCTACTCATGTACTAACGAAGAGCTGGCAAAATTGTACACCATGTCATCAATTTGGGCATGATTTAGAAAGCATTGTAGTTACTTCAACAGAGTAAAATGGCCATCCCGTTCTCCGGATATGTATTCAATAAACTACTTGTGGATTTGCCATCTATAAATGCTATGGAATTATGTTTGTGAACTACGTAGCTGGATAGATCTAGTGAAAACTACCATAAACTTTGAACTTCATAGCTCATAAAGTGGGTGTCTTTTGTCCTGCTAGAAACAAATCAGTCTGCAATTAGGTGGACGTTCCAGTACTTTCAAGTATAAAATTAATGCTTCTTTTAAGAAATAGTCCATCACAAAACCGTGACGGACAAAAGGATGAAAATGGGATCCCTTTTTGTGAATCATTAAATGAGTGAAACAAATTCCCATCTAAATCAATTCAGTAAAATATGTGCCTCATAATTTATATCGCTTGTAAGGGAGGCTGAGAAATGTTATAAATCACTTTAAAATAAGTTTTAATATTTCAAGATTTCACCCAAGAACTTTTGGTTTATTAGCATGATACTGTCATCGATATGTAATCAACTGATTGTAGACTTCTTAGACTGATTTAAATGTTTTACTGACCTCCATTGAACATTGATTCATTAAAGTTTAATTATTTATTTTCATTAAACATTAATACTTTACGTTTTGAACATACAGAAAATAATTTCTTTTTTTTTAAAATAACGTTATTATCCTGACTATATTGCTGTAATTTATCAATGAAGACTAATTTCAAAATTAACTTGGATTTGTTTTTTTTCTTTACATGAACGTCAAAAATTCTTTAGACCCTTTTTCTCTTCTTCGATTCATTCACCTAAGTACGATAAGTTTCTCTGTCCTGCTACATATTTTATTGTTGTTTACGATGAACTAGCAAACTGTTTCGAAGAGAGAAAGAAAGACAATACGAGAGAGAGAGAGAGAGAGAGAGAGAGAGACAGAGAGAGATGTCATTATCGAAGTGACGACTGGAATTAGGTCACTTTTTGAAGAAAAATAATATACTCAATATCTATGAAGGCTGAAATTTTTCATATTGGTTTTCGATAATGAACTGATGAGTTTTCCCCATTCTCTGACCCCCCTTTTTTTCAAAATAAATAGAAGAGAAGTGCTGCTTTTAAAACCAGATTATTTTCCTCTCCTTTCCTGAGGCAGAATTTAACAAAAAGTGATTTTTTATGCTGTGCAATTTGTGAACTAACTAAAAACAAACAACTATGGTTACAGAACTAGTGGAGAAGCTTCAGTTAAGTTCTGCTTGTACATATACATCCATGCTTTGCAGTTATTGTAAGTTCCCCCCCCCCTTCCTCTCCTTTCCTATTTCGAAAAGAGACTCCCCCTATGATTACCCTTTCTGATACTCGTTTTTTGGCTCCATAACTGGAAGCGGACAGACAAGCAGGCCGAGTACCGGGAAAATACAGTATCGTCTCCCCCGTCCCGTACACTGGCTGAGCTCATCAATCTATTCGCATCTGCCAATTAGCACTCTCCAGAGGATTTTCATTCGGAAATTCAAACTGTTAATTGGTGCCGCTTATTTCGTACCACGATTGTGAGCATGCCTCGGAAACACACAAACTCATTAAAATTTTACGTCCGGAGACCGAGAGTTGTGGAGAAAGAGGGAGAGAAGGGGATGAGGCGAGTAGGAGAAGAGAATGATGCCAAAAGGGGACCAGTCTGTGAGAAGAGAAGGAGAGAAGATCCCATTAATTCCCAAGGCAAATACTTCGGTCCAATTGTTACTCTGCAAACTGGGATGAATTCTATTATACGAGTTTACCTCTTTCCCGCTATTAGTGAGAATAAAACAAAACAACTCCTCACAGGTAGATCTATTTAAATTGTGAACAAGCCTTTTCCAACTTTTTTTTGTTCCAAGGAAATAAATTAAATCCGCTATAAACAAGTAGGATTGGTTTCCTCCCCTCTATTCCCATTATTTTCTGTTTTCAGCGTGTTAATATGGCAACATTCACTGAGTGAGATGCACAGTTTCGCATCTGAGCTTTTATGACAATTGATGAGGTAATACGAAGTCAATTAATATAAGAGCATCTCTTCATCTCCAGCACAAAATATTTTATAATGATTCCTAACAGCTTTTAAAATAATAAAAAAAACTTAACGTAAAAATAATTGGCATTTTCAATTACATTGATATCAAACTATTATACCTTATATATATTATACATTACACATATCAGTTTCTAGTAAGCTTTGAGCAATAGTACATGAGCTGACTTCCACATTACATACTTGGCGAAAACACATGCAACTTTGAAGCAAGGAAAGATAATTTATAAAAAGAGTGAAAATATTTTTTTTTCTTTTTAATTATTTCTGCATATTGCGCTATCACAGGCATTCTCTTCTTGACCTTCATTCCGGTGTAGTAACAAAATGAGAATTCTGCTATCGTCAGCATTTTTCAGCATGAAAAGTAAATGCGGTTCTACTGGCTAGGACCATAAGCTACCAAAACATTCCTAAGGATTCCACTTTTGCACCATGGATTGTAGATGCGGTTTTGATGTCTAGTACCATAAGATAGATAGAGCTTTTAAGGATTCATCTTCTTGTAGGATGGAAAGTGGATGCGGTGCTAGTTCATAGTAGCACAGAATAGCAGGAACAATTAAAGATTTCAAACTTTGAAAGCTACTGCTTCCAAAGCTTCTACTCTTTAGTTTTCCGTGGAGTTTAATCGGATTCTAAAAAGTACCATGAAACCAAGCAGGTTGAAATTTACTGGTGTCTGATTCTGGTTTCAACTGTTTGATTTCTTCGTACAAATTGTCGTTTTCAAGGCATAGAGGATTACGTTATCTAGTGCACTTCCCCAAGAAAGAATCTAAAATAAAATATTATGGATTACTCAGATCTTTGACTTTTAACTTTCTAAAATTTTAGTCGTGTCTCAAAAACATCTTTAAGAGCTTCATCTCTGTGTCAAAGCCGAATCCATTCATGTTTAACAAAAGTTAATACAGTTTCAAAATATCAGTACACATTGAAGGAACTTTATTGCACTTAATATGTAGTATTTTGCATGCTAATTAGTCAATTAACAACATATGAATGAAATGCCACTTGATATGTTCCCAACTAAATTCCAAGTAAACTATTGTAAGTATATTCACACTTTGAAAGATTCCTTCAAGATGTTGGCCATGTTTATTGTCTACTGTAATTTGTATTAACGACTATTTTCTGTTCGATGTACATAGATACCTGTCGCTATTATCATTTACGAATTTAACGATGGAAATTTTATTAATAAATTTTATTTTACGAAACAACTTAAAAAAATTGTTTTTGTCTTATTTCTCGCAACATGCCAATCTTCTACGCAACATGCTTGGTTCACCGTGCAAAGTGTTCCAGAAACGCTTTCGAAAAAAACAAAAACTTTTTGTGAGACCTTCTTTAAGTAAATTTGTGTCGCCTTCATTACCTTATCACCTGCAAAGTTCAGGCCGCACAATTTCTAAACAAGCGAAATTTCACAAGCGTAAAGTCCGGACTGTGCAGTAGGTATTTCAACACCTCATATATCAAGGACGTAGAGTATTCACTATATGAGCAGTCGTGTGCGGATGGGCGTTTTTGTGAAGGAACAGCTTGTTTTAAGAGAAGTCCTCGGCATTTCAATAGTATCACTGGCTTCTATTTGATCAGTACATGTCATTATCGAGCACTAATTTCACAGTTTAACCCTTGTTTCCAGAAATACCGAGGGTCACACCTCAAAAGCAGTAGCGTGACGTTTCCTGTTCCCATATTAAGTAGTCTCCTACTTTGGTGGTGTTGTTTATTGACATTTTCTTCCGCTTTGAATCATTCCACCTATTCGTACACTCTTCTCTTACTCAAACAACTGTTTCCATACTGGACTAGAGTGTTGTTATTTTGCACAATGCAATCAGTATTTTTCAACTGCAGTAGCATGCTACGTTCACCTGAAGATAAATTAGCAATTTGCGAAGTTGATGTTAAGAAAACCAATGCAGTACAATAGTTACTATATATATGGTATTTCCAAAATGCTTTGATTTTATCTTGAATTTCAAAATAGGTACAGGAAATTATTTTGCTTTCTCTGTTTCTGGGACAGCTGGTCAAAGGCGAAACAATTCATACAAACTGAGCGAAAGCTACTATCATAAACACACAACGAAATAAATGAGGGTCTAGTAACCATGGACAAGACAATTGGCGAAATAGGCTGTGCAAATTTTGGACACAGATTCAGCTGCTCTACAATTGATAAAACAAATATTTCTTATTATCATATGCTAAAAGTGTAGGTTGCATTTTCACAGCTACGTGTGATGTTAGGTCATGATAAACTGAAACTAATTTACTACGCTTGTACATCTTAAAAAAAGTTAGTGACAGGATTTCTCAAGTCCAAAAGATGTGAAACATACGTAGTACACTCCCACATAGATGTTGAGATCATCTAAAACAGATATCAGGGACAACGGAAATGTCCAATGGAGGCAGACTATATTTGAGTATTATTTCGGGATGAAGTAAGACCTTCCTATGAAAGAACAAGCACAACAAACCTTCACCTTTGATTTTAGATGGTCCCAGATGCCATGAAGGCTTCCTTTCAATTTCACTGCCTTTCTCTGATTTCATTTAATAACATATTTCGATAGTTAAATGTACACTACGCATTTCCCGTTGTTTTGTAATGTATGCACGCGTATTGGATCTGAAATCACTGCCTTATCTTGTTTAGCAAATCAAAGTATTACATACATAACAGATAAATTATGTGTTGATCACAAGAGTGAATCCATTTTGCATTCATGTGTCGTTTCTTGCATATTTTCCTGTATCAGTCATGTGGTTACTGACGGTAAGTACTGACTAGGGTGTTTGGAAATACTTTTTACATATTATAAACTAACTTCATTTACTGTTTAAAATGGAAATGGAGTGCTTGCATTATCCGAATCGTTACCACTTAATTCCATATTTGAAGTTAATGAGAGCGAGTAACCTTGAAACCACGAAATTTCAACGGAAGCAGGAAGATAATTAACAGTTGTCAGCTAGTGTAATCAGTCGTATTTTTATATTCTACATCTGTACTATTTCAAGCCTTTATATGTACCCATAAACATTTGCACTTTTTAGTAAAATTCCATCTTGCAAAAGAATTTCCACCTTTCTAAAACATTCCAAGGTAGAAGACATGTTCTTCAATTTTTATTATCGGGTTCGATTCCTAAAAACACATCTTTATTCAAATGTTCTATACGCAAAATATGATCTCTACCTAAAGATATTACAGCGGTCATGTTTAAAGCTGTGTTAAGAATTGAGATACAGTTTTTCACTCTACAAATAATCGTGTATACAAATCTTTCTCGGGGAGAAAAGGTTGAATAATTTTTGTGTGTGTGTGTGTTTTCAATAAAGGAAATTAAAACGGTAGTGAAATTATATCCCACGTAATACTGGGATTAGATCTCTTTCCAAGAGGGATCTCACTGTAAGGAATCTCGGGTGTCCACAGAATCAGCAAAAACAACACCATCGTCAAATGTGTTTTTTTCCTTAGAAAATACCCAGGCTTTGGGAGGTCTTTGTTATTGAACAGCGGTTTCGTTTGACGAGGACTTATGCTAGGATCTGCAAAGTAAGCAGTTTTATTTCTCTTCCCTAACAGCTGTAAGGTCCCACACGTTACCATAACAACAAAGACTTTATTCCTAAGAAGGACGAACCTAGAACAAAAAAATTCCCCTTTTTTACAATAGATACCCAGAAAACAAATCAGGTTTCTTCCTTTTTCATATTTGTTATTATGATTTAAATTATCATCGAGCTTGTTATATTGGGATGTGTTATTTATACATATGGAAATAAAGGCATTAGTGGTAACAGTAGAAGCAGCGGTATTAACATACTAGCAATATTACTACTACTATTAATAATAATAATACTAATAATAAAGAAATTATGTTGTTCTTATAATTAACTACTTCTGCGTCATGCTCACCACCAAAGAACAAACTCTCGACTTTCGGATCCAATCGTGGCAAGTTCAAGCCAGTTTTCATCACAAACACCTATTTTTCGAAGATCTCCTCTAATATAGTCAATGTTGTTCTCTCTATGACGTCTCGGTCTTCCAAACAGCGTCTTTCTACCCAGTTGCCCAACCGCGATATAATACAATGTTCAGTTCTCCCCCATTCGAGTTACATGGCCTAGCCATCTCAGCTATCGTGATTTCATTATTCTTATAACATCGGACTAATCATACAGTTTATGGAGTTCTTCAATATGCAGCCTCCTCCTCCATTATCCGGTATTCTGGTCCCATTTCAGTTCGTATATCTTTCTCAAAACCTTATTTTGAATATACAAACTTTGCCGTTCATCTTCCAGGATAGTACTCCAACTTATGTTCATCTGCCAGGGCAGTCTTCCAACTTATGTTCATCTGCCAGGGTAGTACTCCAACTTTCGGAACCATAAAGTATTACCGGCAAACTAAATGTTCTCTGTATTTTTAATGTCAGCTTTGTTCATATTACACGAGACAAAAAGTTTCTGGAGTGAATAGAAAGTTGTGTTTCTCGATCTTAAGCGACTTTTTATTTCTTCTGTGACCTTGTTTTGGTTGTTACATATGCTTTCAAGCATTTGTATTCTTTC
>JAGDQP010013381.1:28430-44911 GCA_022664845.1 Lepisma saccharinum
TTTTATGCATTTCGAGCAAATCAAGGTTCTTTTGGGTTACAATTTAACAAATTTATATCCTTGCTAACACTTATTACGTAACATCTCATATGTTTGAAGCATGTTTATGTACTTTTACAAGATTTACAGTTGTTTGACAAACAGATATTACAATAATCACTTTATCGTCTTCCTTCTATAGTACTTGACGTTTCTCAAACTATTCTTAGGTTCTGAACAAAATGGATTTAAATAAATTCATCAAAATACTTGATAATATTCCCAGATTTACTAGAGCTGAACATAAATTAAAGAAAATTTTAATTTCTGAAGAGATGTGAAAGCAGTTGGATTTCAGAGAGGAAAAACTTTCGGGTGAAAAAAAAGGAAGTTATCGTCAAAAAGAAGAAAGAGAAAAGAAACAGAGTCTGAATATGATTTTGAATCCGAAATTAAGTTGTAGAACAGTCAACGACAATGGAATTTTAAGTAATATCCACCTGTTACTTCCCTGGACTACTTTGAATAACTACTTTTTTTAATTTCTTTTCTTTTCTTTGCTCTCTTAACTTTACTTTTTCTCCTTTAGTTTTATTTCTTTAACACTTTTTTTCTTCATTTTATGCCCCTTAATTTTGGAAAACTACGGACAAAGTCTTGATTTTTATATTCCTTGCTTTTACACTTACTTATAAGAAAACTTTTGAGTCGGAAATAATAATAAAAAAAAAACTTTCTCACAATTCGGAAAGTCTTATTTCTAAGACTTTTTCCTAATATTTTTTTCTGCTGGCACAGACAGATATGATCACTGCAAACATACCTTATTTGTTTATGAGAGTAGGAGTATGTTTCCATTCTCTTTGTAAGATGCAAATAAGTTGATAATTTTATGGCAAATTATAAACTTAGAATCCACCTATTTTAAACTTAGTGACCAGAAAGTGGTTTCCAAAAAAAATGAACCTCCAAAAAATAGAAGTTACTATTCGTTAAATCTTTTGATTAACGTGGTTACTTTACTCCCTCGGTATTACCACGTCTATTAAAATCGCCTTAATTAAATTAAATAATTATACAAATTATAATGCATCCATAACCGATTAAGAATTCGCTTTTAGGAAAAACATGAGTATTAAGTACACCTACTCTTAATACTAGCAACGAAGTAACTGGTTGACTCTCAGGATCTGGGAGTACGCTAACATTGTTACGACTTTTTTTTCCATTTGGACTGGCCACCCCGATATTTTCATTTTATTACGTGGAAATTTTAAAGGTGTTTCAATTAAAAATTGTGTCGCTTATATAAAGTAATACTCGATATCAATTTCGTTAGCATTAAGCGAATTCAGCAATGAGAAGAACACTGTGTTAGGCAAGAGATACCTGTCCTGTATATTTCAAAATCCGCGCCAAATTCTGATGGTTGCATTACAAGTCTCCAGATGTCGGAGTGCTCCAACTCAACTATAGCCCTACAAGTATAAGTAATTAACTAAATACATGACTATTTACCTTTTTAGGATACCTTTCTGTGTGTGTTTGATCTTACATTAGTTATGAAGGATATTTGGTTCATGCATAAAGTGTTACCTACTCTCTTTAAAAGATAGAGTAGTTCTGATTTTACTTTGCCAGCGTAATAACAGTAAACCAAACCTAATAAAGTGGTTAATCATATACGTGGGAGCTAATCTGGAAATCAACGTTGCCATCTTTCTGTTCAAGAAAATCGGGACAGTCTCTGTACCGAGGGTACCAGAATATAAAAGGTACTTTCACAAAAATGAATAAATAATTAAACTTCAAAATGTTTTTTAAGGTCATTTTGGACTTCTTCTGAAATTAAAAATTGCTATTGATTTGACTAAACTAAACTGTACTTTTCGCATTAATTGTTTAACCAAAAGATGGCTTGCTCGAGATCCTCTTCGGAACACACTGATCAATATTTTAAAAGTTCTCTAAAATTTTGTTGCCTCATATAATATTTTGTCTTATTGGCGTTAAACATAAATTACATACAATATACAGTACATAACAATGCACCATCAAATTGAAATTAGCCAGAAAATAGAATGAATTATCATGCAACTAAAAAAGTAAAACAGTCTTACCTTCTATACTTTTTCTAAGAAAAATTACAGGACGGTGGTGACCGGAAGGTAAATGTTGATAATTTAGAACAAAGAACTGGTGGCCAAAATTATCAACCACGTATGGACTCCAGGTGACCAAATGTAATGGTTGGTGGACATGGCGCACCAATTTTGCATCGTTTTAAAACCCTGCCCTAAAGGTCTCTCGTTTATCGAGACTTGATGGGACCAGACGCGTTCCGGATAATCTAAATTCCGGAACAAATCAGATTTAGAATTGTTCATGTTATAAAAGCTTGAAACCCAGAAATCCATTTACTTTACAAAAGACAAAATTAGACCTGCCAAAAGAACAGTTTTTTTCAATTACGAAAATAATCATGGGAAAATACATCATATTGATTGCACTGTACATGAGTCCTTCATTAAAATATCTAGAATAATTACACAGGAAATGAATGTTAATAAGCATTTGGAGAGGCAGGATATAGTACATAGGTCTACTGTTTTCTTTAAGTCCTTAATGGTTTCTTGCTTTTTAGTATTTTTTAAAAATCCTTTCTGGATTAACCAGAGCTACGAACAAACAAGGTTAGTATACATGTAAATTTATAACAAATACAGACAGAATCGGGACAGGTGTCAACCCTGTTGGAAATGTAGGTAACCTTTATTAAATAAACCAACATGTAGAACAAGTTTAGATTAAATACAACAATGCAATCGTATGAACTCCACTTCCATATAGGTTCGAGAAGATGTAATACACAAAGTACGTAAACATACTTTACCAATATGATTACGTGCCAGAATCGTACCACCAAACTCTACTATTAATACATACACTTCTTATCCTTGTTTTACGTATTCTCTGAAACGACAATACTTCGAAACTTGTACATCTTGTTTACGTTCTCAACTGCAGAAGTTGTAATTTTATTATTTACAAGTTTCTTTGAATCCATAACCATACGTCATACATCTTGATATTATCCTCAAAACAGAATATTTAAATCTTTGAATCACTTTAAACTACACTGTGTCACATATCAACGCATAGCTTGTCATTCAGTTTGTGGATAACAAAGTAAATATGTCACGTATTGTATACGATGTACGTATAGTATGGACAACTAGGTTTGTACACAAGGCATTTCAAATATCATTCGTTGTGTGTGTGTTGCAAATTCACTACTTTCATGTTCAAAACTTCTAGTTCCTTAGGACCATACAACAGGAGACAGATCTTAGTTTCGTTTAAAATATACGTTGTAAAGTACGGTAAGCTCTTCGTTTGTGATGTAGTTCATGAACCCTAATATAAGTTTCTGTATAATTTAGTTATTGTTTCATCAATATAATTATATTTCTTCTACGTAAGTATTGAGTTAGGAAGTGAAAACAAAATAGAATAGTTCTTATCTATGTGAATTTCGGTTAACTGAAATACTTTTTGTAGATTGACGTAACTTTGCAGAAAAGTCTTGAAAGAAAAATATTTCCAAAATTAATTTCGTTAAGTCTTTGGAAATATATGCATTATATTTATCTTTGCGTCTTAGCCTTTCCTATCCTTCGTACGTGTGTGCGTGTGACGTTTCCTTTATTAATCCCTCTTTGCCTGCCTTTTGATGTAGTGATATGGTATTGTCGTGTCTGCAGGGTGTAATTTTGAAATCAATTTGGCTTCCAGACTGCTTTTCTAGTTCTAGTAAAGCGAATGCTTGCTTAACAAAGATCAAAGAGACGTACGTATACCAAAAGGAAGACAAGACAGCTGAGCGAATAAGAAAAACAAATAATAAAAAAAACATATTGATTATCATAATATAACTCTATTCACAGTATGTGAACTGGTATATAAGGGACTGCTGAAAAGATAAATTTCCCTTAATTTGTATTATAAGAGTTTCTTTACTATGTAACATGTCGGAAGTGATGTAGTTTTTTGTAAAAGGTTTATAAGTGTCACTGGAATTCCAGCTTCCTGGGAATTCTTTGAGCATAAAACTGTGTCAACTTTTTTTTCCGTCTGGAATAGCGATTTAAACTACATGTACTGTCTACAGCGTCTAAATGCTTTTGATCTCTATGGGCAGGTTCTAATATAATTTGTATATTATTGCATTTATAGTTTCTTCTTTACACCTGCTTTTGTCCATAAAATAGAAACAATTCGAACTCTTGTAACTTAGTTCCAAAACAATCAAGCGTGTTCAGATTACAGGACATCTCAGTTTCTATAATATCGCGAAAAAGTGTGGATAGATTTGTATTGAATAGATAATTGTGTACATGAAGAGTTTGGGGCTACATGACAGTGTCTAAAGATATACTATATATATAAATTGTATTATACTAATATAATTGTAACTATGTAGAAACTAGTGTATCCCTGACGCGTGTTGTATTGGCATACAAGCTGTTCATAGCACGAAAATAAAGCATTCATTCATTATTACTATGTCTTTGATACACATTGTACTGAGAGAATTTAAATTTATGTGGTTTTCTGATTTTTGTTTTCGTTTCAATATGTTTGCACAATCAAATCTAAGTAATATATTGGCAAAGATATTTCCTTCTTCTTTAATAGTTAGTTTTGCAAATAGTTTTATTTTACGTCTATTGGACACGATATTCATGTAAGTATAAGTCCGGATGAAACAAACATTGACAAAAACAGATTTCAAGAATGGGATTTAGGATTTAACTTTTATTAATAATATCATGCTTTACTATGAATTTGAGTGTACGTATATTCTAAAATACTCGGTTGCGTACATATTGGAGAGAGACGACAAGTCAGCCGTACAATAATTTTAGGTAATATGTACACAAATAAACTGTATACAAAATGTTAAATAAAGCAAGGTGACACGTTAGGAACATTTGATAACCAAAAACTAAATTTAATAATTTATGTTAGCTTGAAATGAGAATGTGTGGAACAACTCAACAACAGCGTTAATCCATTTGCAGCAAGTCGATGTCTCAAATACATTGAAGATGGCGGAATATTTAAAAAATATCTGTACTTGGTTGCAGAATTTCAGTAATAGTAAGAATAATAAGTATTGGAAGAATATTTTGTTTATTAATCACAGAGGAAAGAAAGCATCAATGTTCAGTCATATGAGAATGATTTATTGCAGTGGTTTACAAACGCTGGTCTACGAACCGGTGTCAGTCCTCGGCAAATTAATACCTTTAATAATTTAGCACAATTTAGTCCGTACAAGTTTCACCCTATAATTTGGCCGCCCGTGAGTATTAAAAGATGCTACTTTATTGTGTATTTTCAATCAACCTTACGTCTGTCGAAATTAAAATAATACATAACAAGTTTAGAAACTCTCTTCGAATAATGTACTTGTTTATTTCACGCATTTCAAAACACATAATGACAATATTCACTCCTAAGTTCTAAAGTTGATCTTGCCAGTAAAAAATACCTAATTCTAAAATTGTTTGGAGCTGAAACTAAGATTATGTTACATATTTAAATAGCTTCTAGCGTCACCGTACACGTATCTATTAAACACAAATCACAACTTCACGGCGCGATGTTAGGAACACAATTTATTATTTAAATCGTGTATTAAATACACATATTTAATGCATAACATAACGTTTCGGCTACGTCTGTAGCCATTATCAAGTGTACTGTTAACAGAATCGTTTTTTAACAGTACATTTGATAGTGGATGTATGTTCTGTTCATTGCACAAGAAATAGGAAAGACGACCTTATTCTTTAATCAAGTAATCATATCAACATTCGAAAGTATGACTGAAAGGAATAGAAGGTGACCGACCACAAGATTTGAACCCATATTTTTCAGAGTATGATTCGTACACGTTTTCATTGAACAAACAACTACTACATTCGATTCTTGGTTACAAATGTGTCCTTAATTGTATCCTTTTCTTATACCAAACGAAATCGCCGTGGGAATTATACGTTTCCGTCTTCCTCTGCCTCCGTTCCACTTAATTCAGGGTTTCCTTTCAAGTTTGAAAACTTCCGTCCAGGCCAGTGGCGGAAAATGGAATTGGCAGAGAAAAGGTCGCCACTGGAGATTTCAAGGAAGAGTTAGTGCGGTATGCTCCAGAGAGGAAGAAAGAGAGAAAGACAAGGTGAGAGTGTATTTTGAGAAACTTGTCAAGTATATCTTGACCCAGTTTTGTCTTGTTTTTTTTCTTTTAGAAAGAAAACGTACAAAGAAACTTTTCCAACACTTGAATTGGTTTATATTCAAGTTTATATCACGTGAAGCATTACGTTTACAATGAATATATTTCTACTTTACTGGAAACCAACTATATAACTGGATTAGCAAGAGTTTCTCGTTTCCTCAATCTACTAATCATCACAACAAGATGAAAGTAACAATACCCTTAGTAGTTTGATAATATTGTACCATTCCTACTATTAAACTATGTTGGGGTAGGGTTGGAAAACATTGTATTAAAATGTTATTATGAGAAAAGGTGTAGTTATAATAATAATAGTTGCTGTTTGTGTGATAAGAAAGAGACCTAGCTTCCTTTACAAACCAGTGGAATGACCAGAATTTTTTGGTACCCTTTGTTAACTTGAATCCTTGTTGAGAATATTGTTTCCTTATATTACGGCTGCCCTCAAACTATTTTTTTTTTCTTAATTTATGTTGTGAGTTGTAATTTTTGTGATGAGTCTGTTACATGTGTTCAACCCATTTGTATAATTGTATTTTTGCTGCGTATGCATAGGTGGAAATTAGAAACACTTCCACCTTAGGAAGACGTCTGTAAATTTCACAGGGCCGCATGGGTTCTGTTGTTTTCATAATTCTGAGTGTTTTATACGTATTTGAACTTGCTGATACCGAAACTGGCACTAGGTATCTCACGCAAGAATTTCTTATGTTGGTTGTGGTATGTATGTTTAAGCGTAATTCAAGTGATTGTCGCTAAATGTCACAAGCATGTTACGGAACTATCCAGGAAATAATAAAGACGAATATGCTTTAAACGTAGGGACGTTTCATTTAATTTAATTAACTAACATGCCCATGTTTCCTGCATAACCATTTAAAATAATTCTATATAAAACGTTGTTATCTAATTTCAAATAAATTTTATATTTAATTGTAGTAAGTCTTGATGTTCTTCAATGTTATGAAAGATAATTATTTTAGACTAAAGGTTTGTTACGTAGTTTACTGGATTACTGTGGTGTGGTCATGGCATTTCGTGGTTGTAAGAATAGCCCAGATGTATTTTCTTTACATCTGTGGTGAATTTGTTCCACAGAAGCAGAGACAGAAAATTAAAGATGTTTAAAGAACAGTATATTTCTCATACTTCCATATGAAACTTGGGGATCAAGAAAAATCGTGGGTGTAACAGCCTAGTTTGCTGTTCCATTTTTATTTGTCTTCCCCTTTTATTTCTTTGTAATGTTCTGTTTCCTTTCGTGCTCTCCTTATATTTTTCTCTTTGTTCGGTTTTAGTCACGCTTTGGGCGTGTTTCGTTTTAGTTTTCCGTTTTGTTTTCTGTCTTTATCTATTCAGGTTTTCGTTAGTCACGAAGCGTTGACTTGGATTTAGTGCTTAATTTTGATTGGATCCTAGTCAATGCTTGGCGTTGTGTTTCTTGCTGATTGGTGTGAATCAGCCTTCTTCTACGGTTGATGGGAGAACTGCTCTCCCCGCCATGTTAGTAATAGTTCCATTTTTACCGACCCGAAGGATAGATGTTTGGGCTTTACCGTTGTTTGTATCTCCTGAGCCCTAACTACAAATTGGTAAATATATACGCAAAATTTAGCTAACTAACTAACTAACTCTATGGCTTATGGAACTCGCAAGTTCATCGCCACAGTAACAAATGTTCGCCATTGGATTCTATCCTGGGCAGTATCAAGCCAGTTTTCATCACGAACACCTACTTCTCGAAGATCTCTTCTAATATTGTCCTCCCAACGACGTCTCGGTCTTCCCAATGGCCTCTTTCCATCGGGCCTTCCAACCAGAATAGAATATAATCTTCGTTTTTTTCCCCATCCGAGCTACATGCCCTGCCCACCTTAGTCGTCTCGATTTCATTATTTTTACAACATCTGGTGAATCGTACAGTCCGTGGAGTTCTTCATTATGCAGTCTCCTCCACTCTCCAGTCATCTCGTCCCGTTTCGGCCCATATATCTTTCTCAAAACCTTATTTTCAATTAGCTAAACTGAAGAATATTCCGATATTATTTAATCTATTCCGGAGGATTATATTCGTAGTTATCACAAGAATAAAATTCGATACAAGCGCTACTAAGACTTTTCATCTCGATAAATTTATTTCGAAATTTTCACGTCAATAAAATTATTATTTTGGTTTCAAAGATTATTTGTCTAAATGGGTAATATGTGTTAAATTCAGTATGGGGCCGCTATTAACCGAATTCCTACATTTTAAGTATCAGGTCGTTAGATTCTAGTAATCAATTGCCAACTTTTAGTCTCCCAGTTTCCAATTCTATTTAAAATTCCCGGTTAGCCATGTTAACAGCTACCATACATCACTAGAATTAGTCAAATCAACGACAATGTTTGTTCGACCATTTGTATGTACCGTTTTTGATAATTTTGGACTTTAATTGTAAATTTAAAACTTCGTAATGATTATTTAATATTGGTTTCAACTACAGCCACTATTCTTCGTTTAATTGTCATATTTATAACATTATTATTGCGTATTTCAATATTTATTCAAAGATTCATTTGTATAACGTAGTAATCATCTGTCATGACGTCACGCCTGCTTTAAGGCAAACTGGTTTCTTTCGTCAAGGTATCTTTTGTGTGATAACTCAAATTATGTATGAAATAATGTGATAAAATCTTTTTCAAATTAAATAGTAATGTTTCAGGACTATATCGTGAAGATTTCAGCAAAATTTATTAATTATTATAGAAATTATGAACATTTATATCTGCGAAACCAACTTTAATTAATTCATAATGTATGCAAGATAGAAAATACGAATTTGTTTGATTTCGACAGCACAAGTTTTATTCTGTTCTTAATGAAATTATTACCTCCGAAAGCTAATATTGTGTAAAATCAGATGAATAAATTGAATTTTTGAAATCTGTATATTTCCTTAAATACTTTGAGTTTCTTTTCAAAGAACATAGTCTATATAACCTCTCAGTTAACTAGGTATTAGGTAAGGTAGTAGTTGAGTAACCATATACAGTGTGTGATATTATTTGTGTTGTGCAGTGATTTAATTAACGTTTACCATGACATTCATTTAAATTAAACTACGTTATCTATAATTAAGTGAATTTTGAAAGCAATTAATACTAATTTATTTCTCTATTTCGGTCATCCTAGCGTTTTGAGAGATGCGTTTTAATTAGATTAGGTTTGGTTCATAAATCTGTAGGCCAGTGGTAGGATTCTCCCGTCAGCTGTGATGTGAAAACTTGGGAAAGAACTCTATATTGAATTCTGCAGATACATCGTTATGATATATGAAGTAACTCCTTTATGTGAGATGCGTGAAGAGATTATTTGCATTTGCGATAGATAATGACACGACGTTTAGGTTAGGTATTGATCATCGTTCGTTGTGTTCGTCGTTTTTGTTTCAGAAATTGCGATTCCAGACTACAGGTGTAGGCCATACTAAGGTAAAGGTAAGACATGGTCTTTTGCCACCCTGTAGTAGTCACACATGAATTGTTATGCGTATCATCGTATGAAATTATTCCCAAGTACAGATTTTAGTTTCTTTCTTTGACTATCGCTAATCTGAACCAGCTGGTACTTCAGAAGTATGAACCGACGATCTAATTAGAAATATTGGAGGTGTCGCCTTATCGGTATTTCCTTCTTCGTACAGCTTTACCGTCTATTAGCAGCAATCACAAGGCTCTGGAATCCTCTTTCCCAGATATTCTTAAATCTGGAAGACATTTCTGCACCGCTCGTCCGGGGTGTAGAAAATGTTTGGAGCTAGAGTGTAGTCAGATGTGTTTCGTGGGTTCTCTAGGCTCCCGGCGACCCTATTTATATTCCTGGGTTGTGGTGTGGTTACAGTTTTTGGCGATACTCAGCCAGGATTTTGGTGGTTACATGGGTTTCACACAATTTATGTCGATCCTGTGTGAAACCCTTACGCAACTAGTGCACTGAAAAGCGGCCATGTATGCCATTTGCATGGTGTGGAGCGAGGTAAGAAAAACCACAGTGACGATTGTTACTTCTGTTCTTGTGAAATTGTAGGTCGCAATATTAGAAACAAGAAGAGGATAGTGATCCCAAACTTCACAATGAGACATTTGCTGCAAGGCCTAGAATTGCCTGTTCCGACACCTCCATCAAGTCTTGCGTCTGTAAGTGATCCTAATTCACAAAGTGATTTAGTGGAGGGAAGTGAAATGGAAGATGACGTTTACAACCCCCTTAGTGGATCTATACCGCTGACTAAAAAGCGAACTCAATGATTTAGTTAGAGAACTAAATCTATCTAAAGAATCTGCTGAGCTTCTTGGTGCCATACTTAATGAGAAAGCTTGCTGGCCTGTGGAACAATATTTTCCTGGTACAGACATTTAACCGTTCATTTATTTAGGGTAATAAACTCGCCTTAGTCTCGTACACGAAAGAAATGATGATTAAATAGTATTGAATACTGAAGAAGACGCACATTTTGAAACCTGATTTGTAATAAAACCTGGTGTGATAGGGAAAAACGAATTTAATATTCGTGATCAGATAGGAATAATTAATAAAGTTCACCTATTAGTCAAAACACATGATTTGTTTTCAATTTGTAGCCCTGTGTTTTTAGTCTTTTCCTGTCATTACAATTCAATATGAAACTGAGCTAAAAAAAAGGATGTGGAGAATGAATTCCATTACGACTTCTCGCAGAAAAGAAACACAAAATGTTGTAGAATAATAGTGTGACCACACTGACGTCAATTATGTAAATAAGTTACTTGATTTTCCTCTGGAAATCATTGTTTTCATAGTTAAAGTGTGCTAATTCACTTCAGTTGGTTCTTGCTACCCTCTACATTTTTCACTGCTAACTTCTGGTGAAAAGCACGCTTGTTCCGCTTTTTGAGTTTCGTGTCGTTCACGGATGAAGCGCTTGCGTCAGTAAACATTTTTTTATATTCGTCACTTTAAAACAGAAATCATTTACACTAGTTTAGAGCATATTCTGCAGTCAATGACTATACTTTTAAATATGTCATGAATGATAGACGTAGTTTCCTAAACTGTTAATAAACACATATTTATTGACGATCAACACAATTGTTCTTCACCAATCGAAGAAGTCTAGGAAACCTTAAAAGTCTAGAAAACTACACTAACTCAAAATCGCATTTTTTTGCTTAATGTATTTCACTTGTAAGCCGACGATTTGCTGCGGTCAACTACGATCATCAGTCAGATACACAGACACTTAGATTAAATGCACTAAGTGCTTCCACTGGGCTCATGAAAGTTGCGCTAGAATTGAAAAAGAAAGTGAAAAAAAGATTCAGGGAGGGAACTGTGTATTAGTAAGAATTAGATTGTCGGAACGACGACGTGTCTTTTAACATTACAGTTAGAAGACTAGAAATGATTCGTCTGTGAGAATACTACAAAGGAGGCAGATCTGAGATTCATCCTCTTTGTATTGCCATTGTTATCAATATCTTATAGCATGAATACGTTATTACCTTATGTTTCGGTGCTTATTTTTGATCTTTTTAATGGCGGCGTGTATCAAGGTAAGATAAGACGTTAAGGTGGGAAAATGGAGTACATATTGCGCAGATAATAGTGAAACATTATGTACAATCAAGTACAGAGATTCGATTAAATGACCTTGGGGTCGATGCAAGGCAAACACGTGCTAACTAATTCATCCTACTTGGAATTTTCCCTCAATTCTTTTCTTTAAGTATATTATAACAGTGGCGTAATCTTTTGTGATGTTTGATATGTTTGTTTGATATATGTATGGTATGTTTTCTCCCTCTAGCTAACCGCCTTTGTACGAAATATTAGCTGTACGTTGGAGCAAGGTTATAAGGATTATAAATGCTCGATCCTTACACGGTGTTCTCCTGCATAAACCGATGTTCTTTTACATAAAGAAAAATACTTTGAATGTGTTTCTCTTTTTCTGTTTTGTCTGTTTTTGAGTCTCTGAATTTTCTCTCTCTTTCTACCGTGCTTTCTTCTTCTTTCTCTTTCAATAAGAAAAGGCAAGAAAAATAGACGGAAAGGAAGAATTATTATTTACCTAACCAATCCCGGTCTTCGTTGATGTTACACAAAGCATGTTGATGTTACATACGGATTAACGACCGTACATCAAACAGGTGATCCATCTTTTCTCTATTTCTGCTTCTGTTTAAAGATGGATTTAAGAGTTGTTCGTTTTCTCTCACCAAACTACACAAAGAAAAAGGGATTATAGATTAAAGAAAACTTCGCACATGTATTTTGTTTTCCTTCGGTGCTAAGCAAACCTGAAATACATCAATGCATGCCTCACGGTTGTATATTTAACCTAATCTCTGTGTACCAAACACAACAAAATAAACACAGAAAATAAGAAGATATAGGGAAAAGAACTAGAAAACGAGGAAGAAAATGTCCAGATTATAAAAGAGAGTGATAAGACTGTCGAGAGCAGTAAAGTCTGATTGTGTTGACGAAGAAAAGATAATTAGATTGAACTAGGACATGTTTCATAGGGTAATGGTTTCTAACAACAGAATTTTCTGCTACTTTGAAAGAATTTAAATAGCAACAGGGCTTCTTTATTTTTAAATAATAAATTTTATTTCGTTGCATGAAAATAAGCGAGTTTCAATGAGTTAATATTTTTGTCACCAGAGAGCAGGATGTTACAAACAACAGAGTCATAACTCTGCGATGACACTAGATGGGTGAAGTTTATTATAATTTTGTAAAGGCAAATTATTTCTTTGTAGATAATAATGTTTGTATAACTTGTTATATCTGTTGATTTATGAATTTGTACGTGTCACATAACAAGCTAGTCTAGTGTTCTGAGGCGTTACACAGTGGGTCGGAAATGTCGAAAACGTGGCCAAAAATAAAAACGTTTCTAGTTATTAATTTTCAAGTAGTAGGTTAGCTACAGTAATGTTGGAACTATTAAATCCCGCTCATATAAACGGCCGATCATTTCTTACGACGGTTGTACTTCAGGTCAAACGTAGTACTCATGTGTGAGCGACTCATCAGGTTAGTCGGGCGGAATACGTGGTGCGTCGTTACCGTGAAATGTCTTTATGCTGTGCAGGTGAATTTAAACAAAATGAAATGAAGCCTGCTTCAGAAGGCATGTACTTAATTAAAAATGGCAATTTAAGTTTTTAATCATACACCAAAAATTAATTATTTAAATCAACATTCATACCAAAAAAGGAATAAAATTATCATAAAATAAAATAAAAATGAGACATAAGTTACGTATCTCACGGCATTCCGCTAAATTTAGAATTGTCTGATAAAGTATATACTATTTTCTTCACGGATCAGTCTTAAATCCAGCTACTACCAGCTATTCCCGTAATTCCCGTATACTATTTTGTTAATTAAGTATTTTGTTAAAGTTGACTAAAAAGTATACAACTCGGTCCAAATTCATACAAATAACGTATTAAACGATATTTATATCATAGTACAGAACAGGACGAAGCAGGGACGTACGCAGAGGTGTCCTGGGGTCCGGATCTCCTCCCGAAAATTAAGACGTTTTTTGTGAAAATAGCATAATTTTTGGCTGCATTTTAAGTACATTTCACACCCAGACAGACCTAGACTACCCCTCCCCCGAAAACAACGTCTGGGTGCGTCCCTGAGATGAAGATAATATACTCTCTCCCTCTTCAAGGGTTTGACGCATAACTTAGAAAAAGACAGGCGATGCCGAGGTATACTGCCCTATCTTATTTGAATCACATGTTCATTCTATTCCAGGTTAACGTTTGTAACTGATACTTTTATGGTATATTTGTGTTGTGTGTTGTACTAATGTTTATTAATATGTTTAAAAAATAAATGTAAATGTAATAAAAATCAGTTTTTGCAGTAAAATAAAAACATTATAAATACGCTACGCAAACGTTTTTTTAAAAAATACATTTTCTTATATATAAAATAATAAATGAATAAATAAGCAGTGTGCGAATAAACGGAGGAGATGAGGGGAAAATCCCCACCTGGGAGTCTACATGTAGACGTATGTATAATGTATATCAGAAGCTGACGAGGTTCAAGACTACGATTCGAATGACGATACAGACGACGATAACGCTGATGAGAATGATTTGGATGGAGATTCGGGTGAAGATTTCGGTAATTGTTTATATGCGGTTGACAGTAAAGAAGCAACTGTCCATAAAAATGGGGGAGGATATGAAATAGAAAAATTACGAGATTAAAAACATCATATAAATTTGTTCGAATATCATTTTTATACTATTTGTAATACTTCTTTTGTTTCTTTTATAATAAAGCCATTTTGAATTTTCCAATTTTGGTGTCAAATTGGTAACTAGCACGGCCAAAAAGAAAACCTGATATACCGATTTCTGTCCACATTAACCAAAATGTTTAATTTTGACCACGTTTTCGACATTCTAACCTCTTGTGCATTAGGACAGCGTTTCCAAGGTCGCGGTTTCAAATTCCGCCTGAAGCATGGATGTTTGGATTCTAATAAGCGTTGCACTATACAATCATGACTGGGCGAAGTCAAAGTTACTAAAATGACCCATACAAAATAAAGTTTACCAAAGTTTTATAAAATACTTTTAATTTTACATAAATATACATTTCTCCAATTCCCCATCTTTGAATTGACTTTTTTATGCATTTCCAGTCTTTTCAATGTTGTACCCTCCAAATGGGTTGACTTTCTGTAAGTCACTTTATGATAAAGATCTGAAAGGAAGACTAATATGATCTTTTCTGCTTACAAAGCTTATACTTCTTATTAAATTCCTCTTCTTGTCAAAGATGATGTTTATTTTCATAAAAAAAAATCATGAAAAATCTCTTAACTCAACACTTATCTATTCGTTTCAGCTCCAATCACTCAGAAAGCTTTAGTGTCAGTTCTCCAACTGACCGCTAAACTCCTGGTCAGCTCTAAGTTGAGGCCAAGTCTGATTTTGGCCAATCAGAGTACCTAAAATGAGAGTTGGCCTCAACTTAGCGCTGACTAGAAGTTTAGCGGTCGATTGTAGAACTGACCCTTAATAATATTATATGACTGAAAGTAAAAATATTATTGTCGTTCTTGTTTTAACAACGTAATTTTGTTTGTGGATACCATCTTAGATATGGATTTATGATAACATTATTGTATCTCGGAAGTTTCTATTACGAATTAAAGCATTTGGTTTTAGTGTAATTGTGCACAGATTTGGAATCATTTAAGAATTGAGAGGAAACCCTTGTTAAAGTTTTTATTGGTAGATTATTGGTATACAAAGAAGGTAAACTGGGGTACTGATTAGCAAGGGCGTCGTCAGGAATTTTCCCAGGGGGGGGGGGGGGGGGCAATATCATGATGCATGCATGCGTGTGTGTGTGTGTCACTGTCAAGGATATAGGAGAAATTTACACATGAATCATGAAGAGGAGCATATTATATTAGTTAGTTATTTTGTAATATTGAAGAATTTGTCAGACTATTTTAGTATTTTCTTAAATGTTATCTTCTGGAAAGTAGCCTTTTCTCTTTCAGGTAGCACTATTTTGTATTGGCAAAGCAAGAGCATCAATTTCGAAATTTATGTCAGTGGGAGTTCAAGCGTGAAATTTCCAGATACCTATAAAGCTGAACTCAGAACACAGTATATTTTTTTTCAACAGTTACTTATCAGTCACGACGGACAGTAACATATCCAACATTTTAAATAGTAAGGACATATTTGAATAAAGGTCTTATTACCTGGCCCGCTATAACTCGTTTTTCATTTAAATGGGAATTAATGCAATATGATCAATGGCTATTAGATAATTTGAAGTTACAAAGGCAGAGATGCTATAACATTGTCAGTTATAGAGGAGTTTCAATGATTCGTGTAAAGTTAAAACTGAGTAATAGTGCTTACATCAAATGTGTTAGATGTCGAATGTTATAGAAAGAACATATTTTAACAAACATCTATATATTAAAAAACTTTGCTAAATCTTTGGCAAGTCCGTCCGGCCTTTACACTGAACCGATTTTGATCAATCTTTTTTTAAAATATCCGGCTTAACACGTAGATGAGCCATCAATAAACCGCATTCCTCTCTGTCAAGTTTGAACTGAGGGAGAAGTGTTTGAGTGTTCTCCCCTATGTATTCCTTATGGGGAAA
>JAGDQP010013382.1:0-25560 GCA_022664845.1 Lepisma saccharinum
AGCTTTTAATTCAGTGATGCTTTAGGTAGCAACAGCCTTTCTCTGACAAGCTCTTTCAGATTTTTCATTGTATTGAGTTTCCGTAGTAGCCTTCTTCACAAAATCAGTCGGTCCGCAATAAACCTTTCTTACTTTTGTAAACTATTGGAAGTCAGTTTCAGCCGTGACGTTCAGTAACTACTGCGATTCTAGGTCAGATGTGAAGACCACTTTACACTGCTGAAATTATTCTCTTTATCGTTCTAACAAGGCAACTGTCAATAAGATCATATCGAAACTACCTAGAAGTTTCGCTAAGAGAATCTGTCTTATAGAAAGGTTGTATACGGTTTATTTATTATTATTTTCTTTTTCTGGAAGACCCCGAAATCATGGTTGGATTATTGTGTTCGAAGTGTACAAAAAGTGTGTGTGTGTGTATGAGTCAATCAACAGAAGTCACTTTGGGTTAACTATCGTCACGGAATAAAACAGTGGCGACTTGTGTCTTCTGCCTACATCGTAGCACTCCGCCTCTACTGCAATCCTTGCTGAAGGCAGGCCTCCGGTTGGCCAAGAGGCTACCACTCTGCCTGTGGTCATGGGTTCACGTCTTATGGGAATTTATTGAATCAAATGGTTCGGAGCCTCCGTGGAGTAGAAAAGAGCAACTATTTTTTTTTTTATACAACCGTCCAGTAGGACGTAGATTCTCATAGCGAAATTACATGGTAAGTTCAATATAATCTGGTTGACGATTTTATTGTAAGCCTAATAACATTCTTGGGTCACCGCTTATCGGTACATGGAACTTGCGTTGCACACACAACAAAATCAACCAACTATTGTTGATGTAGTGTGCCATTCGTAAGGTAATAGCACATGCGGCTAATTTTTTGGCCAGGGGTTTAAGAATTATACTTCAGTAATCAGCTGGCAGTACATAAGTGTGTGTGTGGGGGGGGGGAGAACTTAACGTCGAAGAAATGAAATAAAGCCTGTTAAAGATTTCTGTTTCGTTATAAAGAAGCCTGAATATAGGCGATATATATTTAAAATTATTTGAACTTGAATTTTCAATTCTCAAACTATCGTTGTAGTTCTGTACAAAAATTAATATATTGTTGAATATTTAGTTCAATAGATTTAGTTATGTTCACAATTTCAAAGATTTTTCGTTAAAATTCCAAATTTTGCTTAAGTACTTATACATGCGTATAACCTTCATTATTTGGTGACAAACAACAATTTGTCTAGGTTAAAGTTTCAGGGAAGATGTGTCAACTTAGCATTATTGTGCAAATTTTAATTATGTACCAGAATGAAGCTGACAAAGTAGTAATGTACTAATAAACTAACATACAATTTGTGTAGCCTCCATTGTGTTTTTCTTATTTTCTCTCTATATTGAGGATGTACATCTAACCTTAACAACTGTTTTGCGTGAAATCTGATTGAAGGATTCTGAAGTAGACTTGTTCTTTTTCCAGCACAAATCGGACACCAGTATCACCGGCAGTTAGCAATCGTATACCGTTTCCTCGCAACGTGCCGAATCGATCAACCTTCCACAGCGGACAGAATCGACAACGCAATCATACTGGTATTCATGGTCCTGCAACACCACTTCAGTCACAAGATACTTCAGCAATCAGTCATGCGCGAACGTCTTTCTTCTCAAAGCTCTCATCACGTTTTTCTAAGCGGTAAGTTTTGATTGTTGTACCTTTATTTTTCTTCAATGATTTTTAAATTTTGCATATTCTGTCTTGTGTAATCAGTCAGTTACTTGTAGAACGTGTAATGATGGAGAAATGTTCGCCAATAATTATCTATATACGGAATTTGTTAACCTTCTTAACAAATGATACTCCATTCATTTCAGTTTCTTTTTTTTAACTTGTTTATTTTGTAGAAAATGTATTATTGGAGTATCATTGACTCTTTAACCCTTTCATTGCTTTTGCTGTTTCTTATTACTTCAAAACATTTGCTTAAGTTAAGATTTTGAGATCGGAATTTAACAATAATTGACATAAAACGCATTATTATACATGAATCATTCATGAAATAAGTGGAAGGGGGATAGGACGATCATTTAAAAAAACGAACATTAAAATTAGTATTACTTTATTATGCATGATTTCACTAGATATACATTCGACCTGCTGTATTATTTTGATGCTACAGGCAGCTTTTCTGCTTGTATCTTTAGGACCTAACTTAGTAGACTGATCATTGGGAGGAGCAGCTTCATACTGATGGAAATCAATGTGACTATGAAAGAACCAGTGCTGATTTGCTGCTAAGAAAAGGAGCTTTGGAATACAAGTTGAAGTTTCATTTATTATTGTGCATGGGGATATTTTTTTCTTTAAAGAACTAATACATGTAACAAATCGAACTTTGAATTGAAATATGCGAGACCAATAACATCCCCTGCACTTGATGTGAACTTGGTGTATTCAAAGACGTTTTTATAATATGTGGTAACATTTTTTTTTCTTAAAAAAACAACAATGTGTTTTATTATCAGTGACCTTTCTTGTGAATTTTTTTAAATCAATTCATTAAATTTACAACGCAGTATATACTTAACCTGAAATAGGCAATTCATTAAA
Organism: Lepisma saccharinum; assembly: GCA_022664845.1. Taxonomy (NCBI): domain Eukaryota; kingdom Metazoa; phylum Arthropoda; class Insecta; order Zygentoma; family Lepismatidae; genus Lepisma; species Lepisma saccharinum. The sequence goes on from JAGDQP010013382.1 coordinate 2,601, forward strand.
ACAGTGATGTGCGTGTGTGAGTAATAAGCACTGAAAGGGTTAAAAGGTGTAAAGAAAAAAAAGTCATCATTGTAAAACATTACTTTCAATGGATAATGGATTCGTGTCAGATTTATTTTTGAGTACTCAAGAACAAAAGAGTGAGAGGCATTACTTGACGAGATTGTTTACGAAAATGGAAACAAAAAAATATAGCTTGTTTAAAAAGAACAGAGAACTTCCTTTCTGTATTCAGAAGAAGTCAGCTGAGTTTAGGCGAATGAATAACGAGCTGTTGAATGGAATTAGTTTCAAATCCTATGGACATTCAGTTAACCATACTTCCTGAGTGTTTCCAACAGCTAATATTCGTTAGGGAAATGAATTACCATATTTCTGAAGCTATTTCTATTGAAGATTTTTTTTTTTTTCGTGCTGGAATAGTTTTATATCCCAAGCACAGATGAGCCGGTCACTGTCAAGTGTAGTACCCTATTAGCTTCAAAGGCAGTCCCGCGTTTGCTTATATGATTTTCATTCCAAAGTAATACATTTTGCCGTTAACGGTAGATTAGATATTGTCACAAAGACCGTAGATTTACTCGTTTATCTGACGTCTGTATATAACAGTAGGACATCGAATTGTAAAGTAGGGCAAAAAAAGGTCTACTTTTGATAACGATGATGTTGAGTGCGTCAAGTTTTTTTCTTCTTATATTACATTAATTGTTAATTATCTAAGTGCATTCTACTTTTTGTACTCTCATTTACCTCATATTTTGAGCATTTAATCAGAATAATAGACTACTTTGTAAAATTAGAACTGACTCGCTAGCGTTTCCCTTTAGCAAAGGGTAGACTAATGCGGTACATGTTTATAATAACTGATTGTTGTATTTGTATTCCGGTTGGAATTGCAGGTTGTAGCCTATTAACCTTCTCTAAAGGCACATTGGCGGGTCTGAATTATTACTATAAATTCAGCCGATTAATTGTTTTGGTGGTTTACAATAGTGGAAGAACTTTGATCGTGTAGAGTGAGTGAATTTCGTCTTAAAACTGTTGCGATGCAAGTAAACAGTGCAGTAGCATCCATTACCTAAAGTAGTATACGATAAAAATTTTATCTGTTGCATCTACATCCATCTATTCCAAACAAAATGGTGCTTTAGTGACGAGTAACTGTACGTGCGTATTTTTAAAGCCGTGTGTTTTTGAGATTGTTTTGTTGTAATTATTGAACCGGTATTGCTTCTAGAAACGTTCCCTCTCCCTTTTTTTTTCGTTTCAAGATGATGCGTGAAGTACATTGATTTAAATTTCATAAACCATTTTTACCTGTATGATTTCTACGCAGATTGTGTTGTTTCGACCCTCCCAAAGTGAATACATTCACTTTCATATCTTTTCGGCCGTTATTTAGAAAATGAACTCCAGAGTAATGCCACTTACACTTTTACTAGTAATTATTAATTTTGTCATATGGTGCCTCAGTGAGTGCATTGTACGTGTGTTTGTATATATATGTGTGTGTGTGTGTGTGAGAGAGAGAGAGAGAGAGAGAGTTGAATGTAAATACAAATTACGAAAATTCTTTTAAGTCAAGTATCATATTGTTGTAGATTTGTGTAAATAGTTTTGTTATAGGTGCCATTGATAAATGGGCTAGTATTTTATTAGTGTTAAAGCATTTTCTCTGTGTGAAATGAAACCTACTTTTTTTTATACAAAAGTTGTGCCTAAAAATAAAATGACAGAAATTATAGAGAAGAAATAAAATAATGGATGCATGTTTGTACGTCTTCATAAAGTGCATAGGCATGTTAAGTAAGTAAGTGCCTATTTTTCACAGTGCCAAAACCACCACTGGTATACTTATTTATTAGTAGGGATTGAATGTTAAGTGTGACTGTCACTTCACTAAATAAAGTTGTGTAATTAATAAATTTGTGCCTTTTTATTTATTCTCATTAGGTGCAACCCGCATTGATATACATGTTTTTTATGAATGAAGGTTTTGGCTTTTGAGTGTATTATGTTAAATTGCTGTGCAGTTATGCCAGAATTTTATTTATTTTTATTGTGTGTAATAAATGTGGTGCAATCATCTTTTCAGTCCAGCACCTGCTAATGTAAACTTGTACTGTAATATGCCATCCTCTGTTGCTCCCGTTGTTTAGATTGCTTTTTTAAATTTCAGACCCATGGACACGGTCCCTAAACATGTAGTTAGGTATGTTAGCCATTGCCTTTTTCTAGAATTAATTTTTATTAATGTGGGCGTAATTTAGTTTCGCAATTTTATTTTATTGCTTGATATGGTGAATATATTTGCTATGTAGTGTTATATTGTGAGTGAATGAGTGTGCTTGAGAGTGTAGTATCCAGTCAGTTTGAAAGCATGCAATCATATAGATTATGCACATCACCAATAGCTATCTTTGCAGAGGTTCCAAGTATATGGTAAGTTTCTTCCCTTTTTCCTAGCAAAGAATTCAAGACAGACTTAGAAACACTGTAGGCAAACTTGGGAGAAGCAGCATGTATTTGGAAGGGAACTAACAACGTAATATTAATGAGCGGATGTGATCAGAGAGCGAGCATGCATAGTTTCGTATTTTTTATTTTGTTTCAACCGCAGTAACCATCAGTAAATTTAATAGTATTTGATTGGGTATGTTTTAGTCTTCATGCCCACTGTCCGAATTACTTTAGTAACGTATAATACAGAGTTCCATTATTTACCAGACTCAAGTAAGACCTAAAAATTTACTATCTTGAATATGTGCGTATTAGAAAGAAAAGTACAGGTCAAAATTTACGAGTTTTCATTATTATCGTTAGTATTGCTAACACACAATGGAAATATTGTATATCTTGAATAATTCACGCAATAAGCACCATCTGAGTTTTGTAAATGACTGAATCAATCAGTTCTCAGTATATTTTAAGGTTATTCAATTATTCAGTAAAAAGCACATCTCACAGAAGTTCAGACAAACCAAACTGTGTTCATAGCTATTTCCGATATCTTTATCTAGTTGTTACAGATCTTATTGAAGGAAAAAGTGTAAACATTAATGTGACAAGTGACAGCTTTTCCTGAGTTTCACCAGTGAGTACTTGTTACTCATAATGTAATGTGTTTATCTCGGACTGCTGCGTCATATGTAGAAAACCTATCTACCTTGTGTTTGGGTTTTGAATATTTAATAATGATTATGTTTGGTGGACCAAGAAAAATTAGTAATAATTGATCGTACTTTCGAGAATTATAGGTGCAAGTAACCGGTATTATTTGAAGGAGGGGATAGTGAAAGACTGCGATAGGAAAAGTGTTCCGCAAGAATCTGTTTTGTTGGTTTACTTATGTGGGATGTGAGATTGTAAAGCAAAGTATTTATTGGTGTTTCCCGAATGCTTGTATTTTGCGTGACTGCTAGGGACATAATATCTGAGTGTAACCTACGAGGTCTGGGTAAAAAAATAATGGGACTGGCAACCCTGTCGGAAATACATGTATAGCAGTTGGGAGCACATGCACGGTGAGATACGTTGAGGCTTTGGTAAAGTGAAAAAAGAACGCCGGAAAAATTGTGCAAGTGAAAGTCGATCAGCAATTTAACGTGGTTCCTGGTGAAATTGAAGTAATCACCAAGCGAACGTGTGTAACTGTTCCGGAAGTGAACAGTTATACTGCTTTGTCACGTGCTGTGTGTTTTATGAGCCTACTGCAAAATTGCTCTCGGAAGTCTTTTTGGCCCTGGGTGAGGTTCTCTCATGCCATTTCTGCTCCAACTTTGCGCTTGTTAAGTGTTGGTACGCTGGATCGACTCTCTATCGATGTTGACCATATCTGCTACCATCAGAATGACTAGTCGGCTATCTTTTCGCACAATAGTGAATCAGTTATCACCACGCGTTCTTGAACAGGCGCAACATCTGAGCAAAAATGATGATACCAGAAAACCTCACCCAGGACCAGACCAGAAAGACTTCCGGAAGCAGTAATGCAGTAACTCGCACATGACACTGCATTATCACCTTACAGTTCCTTCAACAGTTGAACACACTCGATTGTTGATTTCACCTGAAATTTCAGATTAATGCACTGCTCGACTTTCACTTGCACATTGTTTCGGTCACTCGATGGCGTACCTCTTTCTTCAATCGCGGCTCATAGTCTGACTGCAGGTGACAGGTACTTTCATCACTTTACCGAAGCTTCAAGGTTGCTCACTGTACATGAACTCACCACTGCTATACATATACTTCTGACAAGGTTGCCAGTCCCGTTATTTTTGCCAGACCTCGTATATATGATTTGCGACCATATAATTATTTTTGAAATTTTGGTGCTGAAGGCACTACTCCTGATAGGGGTGAACAACAAGTATTTGGATAAAGAGTGTATGTAGTTCATTTTGGGTCTGGAAACGAATAATGTTAGATTTACTTGAAATTACCTGTTCGATACTAATTGTACATATAGATATTTTGCATGCAGACAGAAGTTAAATTATTTTTTCAGTAGGTGTAAGTGAAAAAGAAAAACTAAAATTCAGCAACAAAACTAAAAAAAATATAAGCGTGTAATTTCTACTACAAGTACGGTATTAAATATAAAGCATTCTTTAATATTGTTTTAAGCAAGTGCGCGTTATTTAAAAGTTCATTAATAATTTCTTTCCGATATTGTGGCCTATCTATAGATTTGTTCGGATGACATTTAACAGTAGAGCTTAGGATGCACTTTTTTTTTTAACAGGAGCAGCACCCTACAGGATACATTACAAGCTGAAATCAAGTAAGGATTAGGGGGATCATTTCTTCCTTTATTTTATTTTATTTATTTATTAAGATACAAGTAAATCAACGATTGCTTTAGTGGGCCGAGTATTGGTCTCGTAGCGTATGAAACATTATCCAGTTAATCGTATTTCAACTGACCTCTTTTTAGAAGATAATGATGTAGCTTCCGTTATTAGAATATTCCCCCATGGTAGTATTTATTACTGTATTAGCTACGTCTGCTAATATCTATCACTGCGGTATTAAAAGTAATTTAACTACTAAGAGTTAAACCAGTATGACGTAAGAACGTGTTAGCATTATTAGTTTGAAATATTTTGTTTTCAGTTTATGGCGTATGTATTTCGTTTCAGTGTATAGAAGTTGTCATACTTAGACGTATTAAAAATATAAAAGAAAAGCATAATTAATACATCCAGTAATCTGCTACAGTTAGGACTTTTTTTCTTATCATGTGCAGTGTCATATTTTGATATTCCTTTTCTTAAAATGTTTGAAGAAAAAAGGAAGCTACTCATTGGTGGAAGAAGATAATTTTTTTAGGTTTAGAAAGATCATACTTTAGTAAACAAAAAAGTATTTATTTTTTTTTAAACTTTTTATGGGATTAGTGTTTCTTTGCAAGTGCATGTGTTTTACGTACCCTTTATTGTGGTTTGAATCCATTATTATACTTCTTAATTGAAGGACTTTACAGGGGAATAGTATTTTCGGGAAATGTTTGTGTATTGCAAAAGATTCATGTAAGAAAAATTCACATACCAGTTATTTTCTTCTGAAACTTTGTTTTTACGGGATGTACAACAAATTTCATCTTTCTTGCGAGAAAACAAAATTCGGTTTTGTGTTACGATACTATGCGCCAGACGTGATGCAGAAAACAGTTATAAAAATGATTGGCACTTGTTTTGAAACCTGAATCTTAAGCAAACTAGCCGACCCATCTTAATCATTGAAATACACGTTTAATCTATAATCTAGGGAGTTTATTCTTATTGCAGCGATGTGCGTTAGTTACAAAGTAATCATGTTTAAATTACAGTTAAGACTATTTTTTTTTCAACGGGTATCACTAATTTTTATCAAGTGTTTACACATTAATCTCAGTGGACGTTATCGATACGAAGCTCTGAAAGACCTATTAAATGGTGGAGAAATTGAGGCTAAATTTTCTACATTGACCTACGAGAGTAATTGCTTCCATGTTAGCTCACAAGACGACTATTATAATTTCAATTAACATGAAAGTTTCCTTACGGGTGAAGTACATATAGCACAGTATCTTTTCAAAGTTATTAGGCGTAATGCCCAACTGATTAATGCGGCGGAAAGACTTATCCCTTGGGTGTAGTCAGGGTGTTCAGAGAGCATTACTAGCGTTCTTTTATTCCCTTGACGTAGGTTCAAACCCTGTAACCGTCAGTCATTGTTATTGTTCCCCTGCTATATCCTAACGTTTTACCCTTTTAAAAATGTTTTGAAATGATAATATATTCAAAATAAATGTTACGTTATTACGTACATTTGGAGCAAAACAGACAGACCACTGCATTTGCTCTAAAAAAAACCTTGCGAATAGTATTTTAAAAGAAAGAAAAATCTTCCATAGGTATTCTTTATAGATTTTAGTGCGTTGTTTCAATATACGTGTTTTCTCGTAAGGTGTCGGAGGATTCAGGAAGTGATCCACTTCTTTTCTCGATACATTACACAGAAAGTTCAGATGTTCAATATGAAGAAAGTGGCATGAAATTAATAAATATTCTGATTTTTAATAATTTCGTAGACAACAGCATTACACTAACTGTATATCGTGGATGTATCTGTTCCTGCCTCGTACATGTAATATATATATATATATATATATATATATATATATATAAATAAAAGATGTTTATCAAATACTCGGCAGTGTTTTAGTATCGGAACTAGAGGCACCCAAAGTTAACTAGGTTAACCCATCACAAATGACGTAATATTTAGGCAGATTTTGATGTAAATCGTGTGTATATATCATTGTCGAGAAAGATAAGGGGGGGGGGGGACAAGGAATGTTTATTTTCAGGTTGTTCTTTTTCTGTTGGTGAAACATCATACTATTGAACGGAATCCTTCCGTGCTGAAACTTAGAACTATGTATGGGAAAGCGGCAAAAGGAGTGGTGGTGAACTAATTGCATTGTACAAGGTTTTCAACATTAAAACGCGTTTTTCTCGGAAAAGCATTTTTGTTACATTCCTTGCTTTTTCCCTTACCTTTCATTTGTGACTATGCCTTGCTAAGTTTAAGTGCAGCTAGCTTCGATTTAAAAAAAAAAAGCGATAGACTTAATGTATTTGCATCTTGATACTACGGGGAATTAATTTCTAAAATATTACCTTATATTTACACGCCCTGTATATTGAAATCGAGATTCATTCTGAGTGTGGAGAAAGAGCATCGTGAATCTGATTATTAAAGTCGTTCTTAGAGCAATTTTAATTATGAACGTAAAATGTGTTCAACGTTAATGAACGAATTTCAATACTAAGTGACGGCTAGAAAATTGAGTAAAAATTAAAACATCGGCTAAACAGCGAATTTAAATTTGCCGGATTATCTTCGTAATATAATTTAGCATTATAACATAGGAGAATAAAACATTCCAGTGCGAAACAAAAAATGAAGGACTGCTATGGGGTTTGAAACCACGTTATACAGATTAGAGAATAGTTGATATGTAATCTAACCATCATGGACATTTTGACTACACTTGATAGTCTTGAATAGGTGCAAGTAGTATTCCAGGAGGCGTAGTAATTTTTTCTAGTTTTCGATATACTGTGTGAAATGATTTTAAGTGATGCGCTCAGATTCATAGAGAATGTCCAATGGGAACACATCGTTAAGTCCGACAAGTACTATAATATGACATCATTCGAGATGATTAGTCAACTTTCGGAGAAGAAAAAAAATAATCGCGCTTTTTTTCTATGGATATGATTGTAATTTGTATGTAATTATCATACATGAAAGAAGAAGTCGAAAATGCCAAAGTAGCGGTCCCTACTTAAGAAATAATACTCATGGAATTGTAAACTTGACAAAATTACGTACTTCGGCTGATATCGTGAAATCAAATATTCTTTTTCAAATTAAAATTTCAGTTCTTTTATTTGTTCGGACATTTCACTTCTTGATGAAAGACCAGTCAACAATAATATTAAACATTGTGAGTAGAAGAATCTGAATGCTTGAATGTGTTGCGTGTATGTCCCCTGTGGGTGAGTGGTAACGCTCACTGCCTTGTAATCAAGGGGTTCTGAGTGCGATTCCCGATGGGAACATAAGCTGTAGATCCCGTCCTTAGGACTTCATTTTCGCGCGTAGGAAAGGCACTGACAAACCTTTATCGGTTCACCATGCTGGTTGTCACTTGTAAATGAGACTGTCTTGTAAGTGTAGACAATAAATCAAAATCGATTTCGAGAAATAAATACTGAATTGTTGATATTAAGGATTTTTCTCTTCTTTCTAGCTTGTATTTGAAAGACTGATTTCGACGACCATTTTAAATTCAGCTTTTAGGGTTAGGAAATTCTCGGTCCCGGAAAGAAAACAGGGCAGGGCAGTACGTAAGAATGAATTCCCGTTCTACTCATCATAGTCACCTCATAAGACTAATACATAATAGAGTTGCATATTCGCTGCAGTAATTGTAACCTCCGGTAATATATACATTGTTTTGCTTTGTAAGCCACTCAATCAAATTATTGTAGGTGCAAGCTTTTTAAAGAGATGGTGTTCTGAGAGGCTAACTCAAGTGAATAGCGTTGGTGTTTAATAGACTCGTTATGAAGATGGTCCAGTTTCTACACAATGGGTTGCTTTGTGATGAGCATTGTACTGGATAAACAAAGCTTACCAACAGTTTCCCCGCTGTTTTTTCTTCAAAGCTTCATGTAATATTTTCGATATTCTTTCACAGTCGTAGACATCACATGCGTGGTCACGGGTTGTAATCCCGCCCATTGAAAAATTGCAGGTGGTTCGGAACCCACTTTATCAAAAAAAATGTAGGTCCCGTCCTTAGAAGCTCGTTTAGGACGTTAATAACCATTCTTTCATTCGTAAAAATAACCTGCCCTATGGTTTGTTCAGGTTTTTTTTATTATTATTCACCGTGAACACTATTAATTACAGACTTCGTGGAGGTGGATTCAGGTTTCATAAACTTGTACAATTCGTCACGTAAAATTGGTGAAAAGGTGTCTAAAATGGTTCCCTTTCCTTCTATCAGCTGTGAACAAGGAGTTGCTCTCCTTCCAGGTTGATGGTTCAGCTGTTTTGTGTTGTTCAAGTAGATGAGGTCATGCAGCTTACCCATTTTTCTGGGGTCACTGCTTTTGTGACCCTTCCTGCGCTTACCTCATCTTCTGTAGATGATCTACTCTTCAAGTTAGCAACCCAGGACATCGCCGTGCTTCTAGAAGAGAACCGGCGTAATTGTTTGCGTCTAGTTTCTCGTGAATTTCCTTCGCACTTAAGTGTCTGGGGAAGTGAAACTTCCATTTCTCACTCTTCATCGACTTCGCGAACCACAATTATTGTGGGCCACCATGTTGACTTAACCCCCAAAAATGATACTAATGTTGCTCTGCTCTCTAAACTCATGTTTGAATCATACGGAAATTGAACCCATCCGTCACCAGCCAAATGCTCGGATGATACCTTCAAACTAGGTAAGCCCTGGCCGATATCATCTTTCCCACCCATCCCTTCGTGAGCGTGATCTTCCTCAAGTCCAGAAATAAATTTCAGTTCAGTTGCGGAAATAGAAAAGGAGAAATTCTTGAGATACTACAAGGTGTTTCCCGAAGCTTCCTTCAAATGCGTGTGTTTTTCTGCAATATGCTGGTCGGTTATTCTAAGCATACTCAATACCTTTCTCAGTGGGTGTGGCTGTATGCACGTTCATAAAATTTCGCAATCATCTAATCGAGCTTCATAATGTGATTAGTAAGGAAGAAGTAAAAGAATAAGTCACAAGAAGGTTAAAAGGGGGAACTGAAGGAGAGGCCTGTATTAATCTATTCACCGTGTGTAGGCTTTTATCAGAGTATCCAGTACAAATGATATTTTAAGTCAACCGTATTTCAGGAAATGAACATTTCTGGGAAATTAGTATTTTCGTTTAGTGTGTAGATCACCTGCGTGGTATGTTCATTCCTTTGATTTATATTGGAATAGTTTTTCTCGTCATATGTCTCTCCAAAATGGAATTTTTAAATTGTATTCACATAATTCTTCGTCATGTCCAGTTTGACACATGTTTGTTGAAAATGTTGTGTAAGTAGCAATTATACATTATGATAGTATATTTCATGGAAACTGCAGATTTGCAGAACTTTAGAACTTAACTTCGTTAAACTAACCATGAATTAAATAAAGCGAAGAATTTAAAAAATTGAGCTCTGGGTAACAAAACAAGTAAAAGAAAATTCTTATATAGATCAATGAACTGAATCAAGATAGCCGAAGTGATCTACACCCTTAGTTGTCTCAAGAACTATGTTCCGATTTTGTTTCCCTGTTTTCAGTTCCTATTTATCTCAGTGGATAGTTTAGCTTTGCTTACAGTTGTACACTGTCGCAAAAATTTTATTTTGGGAACATAGTATTTTATTAATATTGTTTACAATTCTGGTTCACAACTTACATTTATGGGCCAGACAGGTAGCTGTGCCAAAACCCGTCACTATCACTCCTCAGATATGACAAACTTAGGCATAGCTAGCTGCCTGCCTGTTCCACAAATGTGAATTAAGTAAAAAATGAGATGTTCTGTTTTCTGATTATTTTCTTCTTTCTTGAGTTTACGTGTCGTGTTGAATTTTTTCGGTAGTTTTAGAAACCGAAGGCGGTATAATAACTTTAAATGTTAGTAATAAACGAGAAAAACATCTATTTAAGTGGGCAGAATCGGTTTCAACAGAAATTGAGATCTTTTACATCATGAAGGACTTGTGAAAACTCAGGAAAAGTTCCATGTAGAAATATTAAACTTGTTACTTTTAGTAATTGTTACGAGTCTGTCGTGACTTCTGATTTCCTGATCAGTTTACCAGTAGATATCATCTTCAGTCAGAGCTCCTCTCTCCTTTGTTTATTCCTCAGTTGCTTTTTCTGATTCATCATTCCCCCTTCATCCCTCCTCACAACATACACACACGTAACGGCTTTTCTATTACATATATGTATATATATTTAATTATTTTGTGTTTGCAAGATAATTTCTTTGCATGTTAGATGTAATTTTTAAAATTAAATGAAATTATGGTGTAATTTTCTTACCTCGTTCTTTTTATAATGATTGTCAGAGCTGAAGCATCAACTAGAAGTGTATAGTAGTTGCCATACTTTAGCGACCTTTTTTTTCCCATTGCCACACCTAGGAAAAAGGGTCCCTGTGGTATGGCAGCAACTTAAACTAAAATATTTAAACACTAATACAGTTAATACGTATTTTAGTTTGCTAATGTCATGTTTTTAATGACGATTGGCATTACATTTAAGATAACTTCAACTCTAAATCGCTGTGACTGATATTTAACTTCGTTGTAAATTTCATTTTACAGCAGCGCGGTCAATGATGACCAGGTAAAACCTCGTTCTCTACGATTTACGTGGAGCATGAAGACAACGTCCTCAAGAGATCCTAATGAAATAATGGCAGAAATAAGGAAGGTAATGTGATTTGGTAGATAATAGTGAAGCTATATCCAAAGATACTTTATGGTCCTGTAATTGTACTTCATAAAACGTAAGAAAGTTAGTTTGGTGCGTTTACGTTAAATCTACTAAGTAAGTTGTTGATCAAAACTCAAACGTTAGATTATTCCCTGCCTTCGCAAGCAGCTAGTGTCGAAAATGAGTAGCCATTTTTCACTGCCATACATATGTATTTATAATTACCTTTTATAGAGACAAGTTGACTTTGGATAAAGGCTGGGAAGGTTGCACGGGTTCGAGCCCTGCTCATATCGGCCAACCGAATAGGTTTTTCTTCTTCCACCAGGCGAGCGCGGCTAGTACATTCAAGAGGCCCTAGCTACCAAATTTATTCCTTCGGCAGTAACTATCGAAGGATATGATGAGATAACCCTTATAGCCTTAAGAATGTAAAGGCCAGGTTAGGTGTTAGCGATAGGTATCAGCTAATTTTCTGAATCCATATTACATGTTAAAATATCGACAGTGGTAGAAGTGCTAGTATTGTCTGGTTTCTGTTTGGGAGAGAATGCTCAGAAAACGGAGTATATACACAAATTTTGACAAGGTTCTAGCGTAAGGATGTATGGTGCAGGTTGGGGGATAAAAACGACCACACGATTCATTCTAAGTATTAAGAACGATTATTTTTAATAGAAATTCTGTAGTTAATGGTTGTTTTTCGAGAACTATGACGATTGCCTCAGAATGATTCAACATTCCTTTCAGCACTGTGGGCAAGATCTTTCAAAATACAGGGTTGTCAATGCTTTCTAACAGAAATAAAAAGATGAATTTTTCTGAAATCGTATTACAAACAAGGATACTTTTCATGCTGCTGTTAAAATGATGGAACGTTCACTTTTTGTCAACGGATGAAAGATTTGAGTAACATTTTCCGTATTTTAGTTTTGAATATGAACGAACATTTCTTAGTGGTTCTATTTCCTTTCATTACTAGTTATTTCTTTATATAACATTTTTTGTTTCTCCCTTTCTGTTCCAAGTAGTGAGATGGTGAGACTAGAGGTGTTCCAGTAGTGCTAGAAAACTTGGTTTTCTTATTAATCCGTTTGTCGTTTAAACTGTACTTATGGACAGTGTTAATAACTAAGGACTTTCATTTGTCCCCTTGTGTCTAAACCAAGACGTCAGATAAGTAAATTATGTCAACCGCCTGAAATTTGTCTAGAGGCAAGGAAAACCCTACAGTAATTACGTTATCGCAATAAATAACTAGAGGAAAATGAAAGTATAGTCCTTTGCTTATCTGCTTAGATTTTGATAGGTTAATTACCAAAGCCTACTTGAAATTATCATCTTAACCACGACCAATAACAAAGATGATGTTTTTCGTGTGCAGAAGTCATAAAAGAAACAATAAGCAACGTGTTTGTAAACAATATCAGTTTTGCAAAATTATTTTCTACCTTTAAAAAAAAATGTTGAGAGCGCCAAAAAACAACAAAAGAAAACTTGACCAATTTCAAGAACGTTTACGCTACTCATTTTCTATATATTCTCCCAAATCTTCATTTGTGATGCTACGTGAACAACCGGCTACTATTTGTTGGACAGAGAACACGCTGGTTATCACGGCAATAGTAGAGAAGTGATGTAAAACTTTCCATTACATTCGTGTTCTACTTGCATCATCCTATAATTAATTGGCTCATTTGATTATTGATGATATTTGTACTCGTCTCTGACAAGAACCTCCCGCCGCTTTATCACTTTCAAAATCCATGAAACTATCTTACAAGAACGTATACCATTATACCATAGTAACCCAGTAAAGTCACTCTGCTCAATAGCCAGTACTTGAGGGAAAAAGAAGGGAAATTATCTCTAAATGCAACTATATAGAAACTCGCTCTAATTGACATTTCTTGAGATTACTCGCCGTGTCATGCCTACTAATTTTTATTCATATGGCGTGGTAATTTATTTTTGACTTTCCATTATGCTTGGTCGTTTAATTTTTCTTAGGCAGTTTCCATATGATGGTCTTGATTTTAAAAAAAAAAGAAGTACCTTCTATTAAACGGCAAATTCAAATAATAAATAGAATGCGTGAAAGAAGCAAAAATACTGTAAGGAAATTCTGAACATGTATGTGGCAACTCAATTAACACCAAATGGTTGATCTTGCTATGGTTATTTTTTTTTTTTTTTTTCCGCAATTCTTCTGCGCATAGAACAACATGTGAGAAGATAATCTGTTCCAGGAAGATTACGATGAACCTATCTGTATATCCATGGTGTCTACAAGTCATGATTTCAGTCAAGTAAACCTGTAATTTTTAATGGTACCTTTGCCGTTTTCCCAAATGTGCAGACGTTTGAAGCATGTTCGATATGAACTTTTAATGTTACAGCAGGATGTGTTTAAGAATTATAATTACCATAGGGGGGGGGGGGGGGGCTTTCGTCAGGGGGGGGGGGGGGGGGGGGGGGGGGGGAGGGAACTGCTGTCATGTGAGTTGGGGTGGGGTTTGTATGCAAAAGTCATGAATATGGCTTCTGTGAATTCTCTGAAGACACCCTGATTTATCACACTCTTGCTTTATTGTATATACCGGAACTGGGTTTAATTATGGAGGCGGAAGAGAAATCAGCACGAAACAATGGAAGAGATCGGAAGCACGAATAATTATTTGTGAAGTTAATATTCCGGTCTATGTCTCTGACGACGGAAAGCGAGGGTATAAGTAGAGAAAGTGATGACTATGGAACTAATGTGGTATTGAACATTTAAAACAAGCTGCCTAGGAAGTTTGGATTTGTCGTGATATACTGAAAATAACACATGATCTTTTGAGTAGAAACAATGTTTGAAAATTGATTGAGAACATCGTCCCGACTTGGCAGGTGAAAAGGCAAGTGACGCTTACAGAATTGGAACCTAAGTCATCGGAATAAACCCTACAGTTGTGATGCGTCGTAACGCCCTCGACCACTTTCAAGAAGCTCCAATTCAGGCTACTCTCTCCACTACTGCATTTATAGCTAGTTTTTTTTTCCCCGAACTGATTTTATTTGAGGCGGTTGAATTTTTTGTACTATGGTATACGGCATGCTCTTTACCGCTCTAGGCTTTAGGAAGTGACAAAGTGGCTCTTTTTTTTTTTTTCCAGAATTGAACTTGTAAGTTGTTTTCGTTCATTTGTCATGATAATTTTTATAATTAAGGTGGCGCGTTCTTTTTTAAATAGATGAACAAAATGTAGTTAAACCATATCTGAGATACATAAAAAGTCCATGTGAGCCAGTGGAATTATATTTCAATATGGCAAAGGCGGTCTAACCCTTAACTAAACTCTATTACAAACGTTAATGTTCCTGTCTGAATTCTGCCATGGAAGCGTATGGCTTGTAAACAAAACACAGAACAGTTACCTAATATGAAAAAGTAAAGGACTTTTCACTGGCAAAGGTGGTATATGTTTTGTTTCCGATTAGCTATAGTGAAGCTGATGTTGTTAGTAACAGCTAAGGATAGTCAAGGAGCATGTAAAGAACGTATGTAATAAGTAATATGTAGAGAATTCTGATCTGCATTAAATAATACTAAGGATATTTCAAGCATGTTGAATCACAAGGATGATTGATATATACATGTCGAGTGTAGTAATTATAATTCTTGTTTTACGATAAAATTATTTTTGCTTTCAGGTATTGGATGCCAATAATTGTGACTATGAGCAGCGAGAACGATTTCTTCTTTTGTGTGTTCATGGTGATCCGAATACAGATTCTCTCGTTCAGTGGGAAATCGAAGTGTGTAAATTACCACGCCTTTCACTAAATGGAGTGCGCTTTAAACGTATTTCAGGAACCTCGATTGGATTCAAGAACATTGCTTCCAAAATAGCGAATGAACTGAAACTGTGACTACCAGTGGTAGATAAGGATGAAGATTGTACCCCGATGAAAGGATGAAGAAAGGCAAGAAGGAAACAAGCGGATCCAGCTCACCGTTAGTGTGCGTAATACAGCTGCCTTGCTATAAAAGCAAAGCATCTGCAGAGTTGATAGCTTGTGATGGTGTGTACTCGTTAACTTCATCAGAAAAACTGAAGGTTGGTTAGAGGAATTGCAGTATGTTGGATTTGCCATTCTGTTGGCACTGCTATTGTGGCTCTTCCATGAATAAATGATGAACCCGAAGAAGATAGGGAATTAATAAAATGTAGTTCTATCATCACACTTTGGTTTGGTAATATGCAGAATTGACAGCCATGAAGCTTGTGTTCAGTTGAATCTGACGTGCCGTCTTCAGTAAACATTAGAAATCTGCTCTTACCAAAAGTAATAAGCACCTTTTTCCAGTTGTGTCCTCGGCTTTTTTATTATTATTATTTATAGGCGCACTTCTTTCAAAGGATTTGTGCAAAAAATGGTAAATTGTATAGAAAACCAAAAAAATTTTAATTCACGTTTGAAGCAGTGAGCCACTCCCATCTCCTTACAAGTGTGAACTTTGTGTATAAAAGGAGTTTTCTGTTGTTATTATTTAAAGAAAAATAATAATAATTATGAGGAAATTAATTTTACCTTCTAAGGCACACATAATTTACTGGTACAGTTATGTATGATCTTGCACATGTTAATGTAGCTACCGTTGCTGTATGAACAGTAAACAATGCAGGGCTGCATTTGAGTGATAGGCCACGGACGATCAGTGGCACTGCAATGGGGCGTGGTGTGCGAAGATGCATGTTACTCAACACAAATAACAGTATTGTTTCAGAGCGTTTCTAAAGATGCTCACTGTTGTGACTATTAACAGATTTTTTCAGCTACCAAATTTATGAGAAATGCTCATAAGTGTGGGGGAAGAGGGTTTTGTGTAGAATAATGAAAATTCTTAATATTACTAAACATGACTTGTATGTCCTCCCCCGTTTCTTTTTTTTTTTTTTTTTTTTCCTTCACGTTTTATGTTGTAAATGCTCATATCTTCTTCTCACAAGTATTTATTTTGACATGGAAATACTGATGGAAAAGATGCATACCCTGTTCACAGTACAATAGTCATTGTTGAAGTATGTAACAGAAGATTGTTGATTCACGCTTTTGAGGTGTTTTCCATTATTTTGCACTGGAAGATCTGGGACAGTAGTACTTCCATCATTAATTTGAGAAGTAATTACGCTTTTAGGTGATAGGGGGCTAATTCGTACGAAGTCAGGCTCCTTTTGGATACTGACATCGTGAAGAGAAACAGGCAGTCTGCTTCTGTTAATGAATGGGAAAGGAAATAGAAAATATAAATTAAATGCAGCATTCAGGTGGTCTGTCATTGTTAATGTATTTCTTAAATCAACGATAAACCCTCATAGTACGAATTTATTAAATAGCTGTGTAGAAAATGTTTTTCATTTATTTTTGCTGTTCTCGCCTTCGTTCAAGATTTCAAAATTATTGAAGATAAGTGTGGTCTTAACATTATTTTTATGTATCTATAAAAACATGAGCTGCAATATTCCACATTAGGTTTTTTCGAGAAGAACGAGATAAGTTTCATAAAGAAAAAAAAAAGACTGATTCGAAATTCAGTGAACGTTTTAAACGATCTGTTTAGTGTTAAATGTTCCTCTGTTAAGCAACCATACTTTTGGAATGCTTGTCAGTTAGGCAGTTCCAGAGTGTTCCGTGCTGATTTAGGAATACGAATAGTCAATGTTAGTAGCTTTAATACTCATGGTTGGATAAATGAACCCATTTATTTTTAGCTAGCCCAGTGTTACCTAACCTGTCCTGGCGATTGAACAATTATTTGCAAATCTTTTAATTTTCTTTGGCATGAGATGTAGTTCAAGAGAGAGAGTGAGGATGAATGAACTGTAATTTTATTTTTAATGAAGAGGACGATCTCCCAATAATTAGGCTTCCTGTTTCATAATGCCACAGTTGCTTTTTTATTATATTATTATCAAATCAGTATTTATTAAGAGCCAAGAACCAAGAATCCCAAGGAAAAGCATTGTGGTTAGTGATCGTGTTATTGCCGAATAAGGACTTTACGGCGTTTGTATGAGACGGGGAGAAAGTATCTTCCAAGATGAGTATTTGCATGTGATGATCGGAATTTGTGAATAATAGTGCTCGTGCGAGGAAGATGACTTGTATAATGACAGTTAACTTCGTATAATTAATGGCAAAAGTGAATTTTTTTACAGACAGTTCAAGACTGCAGCCAAAAAATTGTGTTTGGAAATTTTTTCTTCTTTTTTCCCCCTCACAAAAACATTATCTGAATTCTCAGCTGCTTGTGATGTGAATGGTTCTAATTGAGCACATTCACAACGGGAAAGAAGTGTAATTTATTGATTTCATAATCTGATGGTCGTGTTAGCACATAAATGCCTTTACATAAAGTTACTTATCAACCTTGTAGATACAGTCAACTCAGCTTGTAAGATAGTTTGCTTTAAAGCTGTATTTTAATATTATCCTGATAATCATAATGGTGGAAGTTGAGAACGGGAAGTATGATTGTAGTGTTTAAATTTATAAATAATAAAAGTAACTGGTCCATGCATATTGTTTTACACAGTAAACCGGGTGTTGTACTTGGCGGTCAGCACACAAGTGAACTTTAATTTAAAAACTACAGAGTGTAAAATAATAAGAATAATATCAAGACTGCGAAAATCAGCTCGTGAGTTCCAAGTGGGTTCACCTCTTTTGATACTTAGTTTGCAATGACAAGCATGAAATCTTGACAGAATGAATTGTTTAATCCTTAATAGTTTTTGTTTCATCACTGTAAGTACGCAAGGCAAACAAAAAACTTTTTACAACCCGTATTTTATTTCTTGTGAATTACATTCATTCCTGTGTAAATACTGTAATGTGCTGAGTACATGTTCAGAAAAAAAAAAATACTTCTAAGTGTTTGATTTGCTGATTTTTGATTTCTAAATGCACTTTGAATTTGAATCAACTCCAATCTTGTGTATTGCATGGAGGTTGAGTACTAACTGTTCAGAAACTGTGTAGTGAGAGGTGAAGAATCCTTGATTGTATATACAAGCTTGCAACAAGAGAACTTTTTTTTATTCTATTCCAACAATATTAAATAGTTGTATCCTTAGTGAACAGCAGTAAAGAGAACTTCCTTAGTTCTTAGGTAAGTACTTTTCTTTTTGGCAATGACTAGTGTTTGCTGCATTTTAAAATGTTGACAATGCAATCTAGAAGAATCATGTCTTTTGTATACTTAGACGTAGTACAGTGGTTAGCAAATAAGGTAAGCTCATACTTACGTACAACGGGCGAAAGAAGTTTGGAAAATTTGATGTTTATACATATTACCATTACCCACTTCACTTTACTCTCTTATTCCTTTAGAAAGCCCCTCCCCGACTCGTAGTTACCTCCACTCTTTCTTCGCCATTTGGTGTTTTCTTCGGCCCCTTGTTATTTTCCCGCTTCCATAACCTGGCCACTATGTTAACTGGCTTCAGTTAGGAACATTGCCACACTATTGCACCTAGTCCTCTCCTATTCTGTGAACACAGTCTTGCCGAATTTTTGAAGTTGTTATACACCTGTCTTCGAATTCTGACATGTAAATACTTTTTTTCTACCATATTTTACGATCGTATAATCCAGTGGTTCTTAACCTTTTTCTGTTCGCGGCACACTAACATACGAGTTGGCTACAATACGGGGGACTTGGTCAGTAATTGTAAGGCGTAAACAAGTAAGCTCATGAATATTTTATCTTGTTCCTTTTCAAAGTAAAATTGATTGAAATTATTTAAATTACTTTTCCAGCAAAATCACAGTCTTAGAAGTTTCGTGGCACACTGGTTGAGAACCACTGTTATAATCTTTCGGCCGATTTCAGGACAACTTTGGTATTTGTTAATTAGCATACACATACTAAACGATGCAATAGAAAACCTTGAAATTGGAAAGAAGATAGAAAAGTTATTTACGAAAGAACTTTCATCAAATGGACTTTTTTTTTTTATGTATATATAGGTTCTTTGTGATCGCGGAAATCTCATTCTTTAGTCTGTATGTTATACCTGACACAGAAAGATGCTTTAATTTTGGGCTTTTTGTTCGTGAGTTCAAAACAACCTACGCAATTTTGTTACGTAATGTATCGTGAAAAAGTAGTGAAGGACGGAAGAGTACGATTTTTTTTCCCTCGTAAACCCCTTAAAGGAAAACTTGAGCGAGTTATGTGCATGTTTATAATTGCTTTCAGATAACTTCATTTTATGTCCGTGTTAAAGGAACGTAATTTTATATTTCGATTTTGTGTAAAAAGGCGAAAAAGTAAGTGATCCTGATAATACTTTTCTCACTGGATATCGTGTGCCTATAGGTATTTTCAAACTCTATATAAGCCCACAAGAAATATAACACA
Source organism: Lepisma saccharinum (assembly GCA_022664845.1). Classification (NCBI taxonomy): domain Eukaryota; kingdom Metazoa; phylum Arthropoda; class Insecta; order Zygentoma; family Lepismatidae; genus Lepisma; species Lepisma saccharinum. The sequence continues at coordinate 22,534 of JAGDQP010013382.1, forward strand.
CAGCGTGGAACAAGGTAACAGTCGGTGCAGGTACAGTTAACAAGAGTCAGAAAATGAAACTTCTGTATAGTTGGATAGCTTGGAAATAATCAAAAAGAATAGATAAGTTTCAATAAGCATTTCGTACTTTAGTTTCAACTAGATCTTTAGTTTATTGATTGAATTACTATCAACGTCCTAAACGAGCTAGTGGAGGACGGGACCTACCTACAGGTTTCGATAAAGATCACTACGTTTTGTGGGCCCCCAAAGCATCTTTGATGTTCTCATATTTGGGAAAATAAATAAAACTTTATGAGAATTACTCCATTCATTCCCAAGATGCAAACAATATTATCGTAACACTTTTTCTCGCTGTCCATGGTCCTTACTAGGGCTCGGATAGAGCATTTTGCATATTTGAACGACTTTTTGGAAAATGCATGTTACATACACAAATGCGTATAGAAACCATTTATACAAACAGCCTGCATATTTCAGTGTCAAAGCCACTACAAACAAACTTCAAAATAATAGATGATGTGAGAAATGCGCTAAGCATGCTTGAAGATTCTGTATACCTACGGACAGGGGCATACCTCTGGCGAAATTCCGATTTCTATGCAAAATTAGTATAGATTTAGGCGTAGTTATGTTCATTTCGTATACATATCAAAGCTGAATCCCTGAAAAAAGATCCCCCTCCGAAAAGAAATTCTACCTAGGAAACAGCTAAATACGAGAAATGGGCAGTCTACAGGTGACCTGGAGCTTGATATGTCAGATATTGTCCATTTGTATCTAGCGATGATGATTTTTTTTTCAAGACACTATGTTGTATTCAAGTGTAATCTTGATCTGCCAGTAGTGTCGTTTACTTTTCATTTAAAAAAAATAGCTGTATTCGGAATAAATGTATTGTTGTTTTAAACAAATCTATTTTAGAGAGGAAATATTAAAAACAGCAATTTTTACCATGTTAAATCGTATGAGCTAAAAGAAAATTAACATCTGTAAAGATGAAGGCTTTTACAGTAGCTGGGATTTACAAGAAAAGATTTTTTCAAAACTGCATTTTGCTCCTTTTTAATGCATTATTATTCGTGGCCTAGTCATTACATACTAAGAACTTGAAGTGATTTTACAAAAGCAATAACATGAATCTAACTTTTAGGTAAAATAAGTTTGTGTGCTGTTCTGCAGAACTTGTTCGGCTGAAGTAGCTGAGAGAAAATATCGATACGTTACAAAATATGAATCCTTGCAATAATAATAATACGTTTATTCGTGTTTTCCTCCATGCGTAAGATGACATTATTTAGTATAACATACTTTATATCTGGTGTAGTAAAAAGTAATCCATTATTTTTGCATGACATTGAAGGCTTGACTTACCATAGTTAGAATGATCCGATTTAGGTCACATATGCGCCGTTTTGTTCGATAACGTGTTGCCATTTGGAAGGTAATATCATGATGACTCTCTCATAGAAGCCCTTGTCCTTATTGGCAAAAAATTGAGATAGTCGATTTTCACAAGCCTCTCTTGAAGCGAATTTTGCACCAGCAAACGTGTTCGCCATGGACAGGAACAGATGGTAATCACTCGGTGCCAGGTCCGGACTATAAGGTGGATGCATAAGAACCTCCCAACCAAGCTCCCGGAGCTTCTGGCGAGTCACTATCGATGTGTGTGGCCTGGCGTTGTCCTGGTGGAACACAATGCATCTTCCAATGGCCAAAGCAGGGCGATTGCTGCCTTCAGACGCTCCAATTGTTGACAGTATAGTTCCGAGTTAAGGGTTTGGCCGCAGGGGAGCAGCTCATAGTAGATATTTCCCTGAAATTCCCACCAAACACACAGCAAAACCTTCCTGGCCGTCAATCCTGGCTTGGGCTCCGTTTGCGCCGGCGCACCGCGACCGTTTTCGCGTGACGTTGTCGTAAGTGATCCACTTTTCATCACCAGTCACCAACCGCTTCAGAAATGGGTCGCTTTTGTTGCGATTCAGCAGCAATTCGCAGATGGAAATTCGGTCCATGAGTTTTTTTTTGCGTTAACTCGTGTGGCAACCATACATCAAGCTTCTTTATGTATCCAGCCTTATGCAAATGGTTCCACACGGTTTTTTGGGCAATCGAAACCGTGCTTACATGACGGTCGGACGCGACAATGTCCATGATTTTATCGACATTTTCGACACTTGGCCTTCCAGTGCGTGGTACATCTTTGACGTCAAAATTACCGGAACGGAATCGACGAAACCAAAATTGCGCGTGATTGGCTGTTACAGTATCAGGACCATAAACACTATTTACATTTGCAGCCGCCTGTCTTGCGTTTTGGCCTTTATCGAAGAAAAACTGTAAAATATAGCGTATTTTCTGTTTGCTAGTGTCCATTTTGACGCGCGCTCACACAACACTGAGTCAACTCATCACAACTATCTGAACAGTGTTTGTAGTACGTAATCTCATCGTTTGAACGCCATCTCGTTGAACCCGATCGGACTTATACAACGCGAGCTACAGATCACTGAAGCCATCTATTGGCAAAATAATGGATTACTTTTTACTACACCAGATATATCCATATCATGAGTTTTTGAACGGAAACCTTCTAGGAAATGACTTTCGTTGCTAGTTAGAAATGTTATAAAGTTTCTTCCATAACATAAGAACCTTCGTCCCTTGTCTGAAACAAAATCTTTTAACAACCCACAGGGCACGTGCTTCTAACAGCATCGTAAATACTAACAGATGAACGACGTTACCAACCTCCATAAAAACAAAATTTTACTTCCACCAAAAATAAACGCTTCGTCAAAACTTCATTAAGAAATATAAAGTTGATCTGAATGAGTTTGTCAGTAATGCTTGAATTGTAATGGAAAGGGCCCAGATTCGATTTCCGGTGCCGGCGAACCTGACTAGTGTTTTCCCTCTGTAATATGTCGATAAATGAGTCCTAGTGATTGTTATTATTAATAGAGATATTTTACATAATCTGTATAAAAAATATGGCAGAAACAGGAAATAGAGTCTGGC
>JAGDQP010013382.1:25960-47929 GCA_022664845.1 Lepisma saccharinum
AAAACTGATTCTAGGCCTCTATAACTCGCTTCAATATTTTCTACAATCTTTATATATTTCTTCCATTTTTCGGGACTTACACTTTCAGTAGCGCTTTCCAGAATCTGTATCAGTTCATGCACGGGACGTCCTTTCAAATTTTGTGATGCTACTTTCCGTTTCACTTCCGACCACACTTGTTCAGTAGGATTTAATATACAGTAGTATGGTGGTAATCTTAACACTATATGTCCATATGAAGTTGCCATTTCATCAATAGCGTACCTTCTCTGTCGCGAAGTCGATTGTTCATTAATGATTTGAAGAAGCACAGGTATTATAGGTATGGGATCAGGAACGGCAACATTATGGCTCGTCATATAATTGAGAATATCTGCTTTTCGCCAAGAGGAATTCGGTCTGGGGTCTATGACGCGACTGTGATAGGGTGCATTGTCTAACACGATAACGGATGGCTCTTCTAAACGCTTTAATACACTATTCTCGAACACTTTTCAAATAATGCTGCTGTCATTGTTCCATGATAATCCGCTGGAGCATCAATCATTTTCTTATATGTAACAAACAGTCCACCCTCAATGAACCCAAAACGCCCGCCACAATGCATAACAACAATCCTTTCTCCTTTCTTGTCACTAGTGCCTACCACGCAATTTTCCGAGTCGTCACACCAGTTTTTCATCTTACACGAATTGCTGTCATACCAGGTTTCGTCTAGGTACACATCACGATAGCCTTGTGACCGAAGGCGTTTGATAGTATCCAAATAACGGTATCAGGCAATGACGTCCTGAGACTCAGACCTGGCAGACTTTCTTTTTACCACCTTATAGGAAAACCCCATGCTTGCCAATAGTCGATACACTGTTGAAGTGCTATATGGGAATTCATACTCAGTTCCAGACGTTTTCTTACGGATTGCATCTGTGAGCAGCTCTACCGAAGGTGACGTTCCGCTCTTGTAGAATTCGTACACTGTTTGCCGTAATAAATGTCGAGTGAAATCGTCAATCTTATCGAATTCAACTTTCTTCTTTGTTGGAGTTTGGTAACTGTCCGGATCGGCAATTTTTGAAATTCTTTTTATTGTCGATTCACTGACACCTGTCGCCGCTTCCGTTAATTTATTAATGTTCTTGCTCGGCAATACCCCTTTATTGCCCACACCACCACGAATAAAATTATGTACATTTTTTACTATTTTCACAGTTTGCTTTCTTAACTTTGCCCCTTTTCCAATTACACTATCCTTTTTTGTTGGTGTACATTGTGTAGAAGGCCCAGCAACAGCATTGTCTCCTTGATCCCCTTGTGAAGAAGGTCCAGCAACAGGTTCTGTATATGCAACTTCACCTGACAACCACGGTCTAAAAAAATCCGACATTCTGCTTGTCTTATCCTCACACAAACACAAACAAACTCAAACTAAATTTCTAGAGGGTGAAAACCCTGCAAAAAGCAGGAAGGCAATAAATTCTTTACGACACGACCCTGTCACTTCCTTTGCGCAGTAGGGGGTTTCTGGGGGAAGTGTCTGGAAAAAAAGTTCTTAAGAAATAAAATACACTATACGTGCTGCCATATAGTGTGAATCTCGTTACTGAAGAACCACGACGATGCTAAACACTAGCTCTTGAAATATTAAAAGAAATCACAAGTGAATTGATGAAAGATAAAACATAATGCCTCTACACTACGAAAGCAACATTCACAACTAAGATGCAATAAGGAAACTTGTAATAAGGAAAAATCACGCACGGTGTGATATATTCTCATATTTGTCAAACCACCTGTAAAACAAAGTTGCTCGAAATAAAAGTTTTCAGTTATAATTTGCATTATATTAAAAAGATGTGCACGCTCTAAGCAGGCGATCAAAGATACAAATGCGTACGTCATTCGGGTGATAGCAGATCAGATTAGCTTTCAGTTTTTGTCACGTGATTGTGAATTCCAAGGAACTTCAGAAGCGATTTTCTTCATAAACAGTAACAAAACAAGTGGGGCGGAGCCCAATCGGGGGACTGTACATATAAGCTACCTCCAGCAGCAAGCATACTATATGTATTATCAATGTTCCGTTGGAAAAATTGCGGCAAGACTTTTTCAACGTCACCTCAACACTTTCCTAGTCCTAGTAGCTCCAAAGATATAAATTCCCCCTTATATCTGGCACCGCCCCTGCAATGTGTATCGTCTGTACAGGTTTGAGCTAGTCTCGCCGATATGTTTCCAACGACATCTGAACCACCTTCCTAACCCTAGTTGTTGCAAAGATATTAATTTCCCCCTATCTGTTAATCCGCCCCTGCAATCTTTATCGGCTATACGAGTATGAGCTAGTCTCGCCAAGACCTTTTCAACGACACCTCAATTGCCTTCCTAACCCTAGTAGTTTTAGAGTTGTCGACAGACGGACGGACGAAGCGGTCGCATAAGGCTTCACAAGCCTTGCTGCTGAAGGCTAAAACAATGGAAAACTGACATTACAATATATAGAACGTTGAACAAAAATGTAAACTCTGTATTATGTGTTTGACTTGAATTGCCATTGTAGAAGCCGTACAATGATTATTTTTAACGGAATTATGAATATATCACGCATGATGTCGACATAAAATAGCAAAACTTATTCAAGTTCGTTTTGCAGTGTATCAAGCATGTTAAGCCGCCACTTTAAGTAGCAGATCAAGTAAGCTTTTTAAACAAGGCTAGTATGTTATCGCCGATATTACAATGCCTCTTAATAAGCACTGTGGGCGAAAATGACATTTCTGCGTGTTTCGAATCGCATTCACAAAGTAGTAGTAGTTTCTCCAATATCAACAATAGTAATTCTGCGTATGCTGGACTTCAATTCAGATTGTCCCCCCCCCCCTTTATATATATATATATATATATATACACACACACACTTACTTACTTACTTACTTACTTCCTTTAAAGTTTACATTTTGCGACTTAAGCGATCTTGTAAAATCTGCCACGATGTATTCCCTGACTGGTGAAAAAACCCTCAACCTCCACAGTGACATGATTTGACAAGAGTAGTGATTTTCAAAAGTCATGAAACAACTGCTACTAAACTGAAGACGAAAGTGATCAAATATTGAAAGCTAAAAGAGTAGCTAGCATAAATAGGTAAAAACTGATTATGGCAGTGTTGCAGACTAGTTATCTTTTTGTTACAGTCCTTGGCGTCCAGTTGCTTTTTGTTAGTGCTTCTCTGCGTCGAGTTGTTGGACGATGTATTTTAAAGAAATGTTATATCTGATGCTAGAATTTGTGTGGATATTGTTTTCATTATATTGTGTCGCTGTCTTGGAATGAAAGAACAATTTAAGATGATATGCACAATATACAGTACTTACAACCCACTGGAGCATGGACAGTAATTGATTATGCTAATTTGGTTTTAGAAAACCCAGGTGCGAATTTTTAACTTGTTTACTTTGACTTGGACCGGAACAGGATAGGAGAGGATGTGTAAAGGAGTCGGCCAGGACCCAGTTTGAAGGTATCATAGCGGCATTTCTTTGCTGTAACTGAGGAAAACCCCTAGTCTGGATGGGCTGCTGCTGGGATCTGGGAACGCAGGTACGAAGGGCAACATGAAAAAAGAAGTGAAACTTCAACCATAGCTCTTTTTCCGTACATTAGTTTTTCCTCGTGTTACCATGATCAAAATAGTTTTCTGCATTCGATGTTGACATTATTGGAAACTGTTTTATATTTACTAAAGGGCTCTTCGAAAGCTCGACAAGCAAAGATCTGATTTTTTGGAACGAAGAGAGAAAAGATTGGTTAGTAAGGTGTGTGTTCAAGCGCAGGAATGTGTTTACAGTCCAAAAATTACTTCACAGACAATGACAGTGCAATGTCCTGGTGCAAGATCCATCCAATACCTTGGCCTTTTTCCCTTGTGCGCGGAGTCTCATCAAGACTGCGAGGTAATAGTGTTAACTGCCTGTCTAATGGGATCACAGACCAACATGTTTATCAAAAGAGCTTACGCAGCAGTTGCTCATGCGTGCTTTTTGTAGTGTTCAGGGCATTTCCACTACCTTGATTGGAGTTTGGAATCTTCTGGAATGTATTTCAGCTGAAAAATCACTTTTTTATTCACTAGTACGCAGTTCCTTTCTGATAGGTTTAGTGAGTGAGTGAATTGTTTATTAATGTCCTAAACGAGCTAGTGAGCTAAGGACGGGACCTACAGTTTTTTTGTAAAGGGCTCCGAACCACTGCGTTCAATGGACCCTGGCGGGATTTGAATCCGTGATCACGTGTGCAGAAAGCGAGCGTTGTAACCTCTCGACCACCCAGAGGTTATAGAATATAGTAAAACTCGATTTTTGTCACGAACGAGGCAGCTCTGTTGATTTGGTAGAAAATTACACGGAACACATTTGTCGTCTTATCAATTTAGTGCAGAAGGGATGTAGAGCCGGAGTGGTTTGTTTTGGCACCGAACAATTTATAAACGTGGAACTGCCCGTTATTTGACCCTGGATCTTCAATTGCAGTTGATATGAAAAAAATAAATACTTGGCCTTTAAAAAAAAAATGCTATTAGACAATATTAAATATACAGGGTTTCCCAAATAATGGTGCAAACTTCGGCAGGTGATAATTTACATCCGAACTGGAGAAAAGTTCCTTTGAAGAAATTTTGAGGCATGCGTAGTATTGGAAGTACAGGCGCTCAATTTACGGCAGCATCGTCGCAAATGACATATGTCGACATCTAATAACGTACGTAAGCTGTGTGAGAGCAAATCACCATTGAAGTAGTACCCGATACGTCCATTTAAACAATATTTATACTTGAGGGAGTGCCACGTAGAGCAAACATAGACATCCCCGACAGTGTATTGGTTGGGTGATTTTGCTAAGCTGACATTGTCTACGTTACCTGTCGAGGTGTAACTTCATTTGTGACGATGCTTCCGTGACTTTGAGCTCCTATAACTCCGAAACTACGCATGCATTGAAATTTATTCAAATGAGCTTTTTCTTTGTCTGAATCTAAATACAGTATAACCCTGGAAATCTGAACTAATTGGGGCTGAGTCCTGTTTGGATTCTGTAAAATTCGGATAATCCGAAAACGTTTAAGATACTCAGTAAATGTACACTCAGTCAATGATAAAATGAGCGGTCTCTTTCAAAAGCCTAAATTACAAAATTAATTGCTTTCCACTGTAAGAAACGTGTTAGGAATAAGCCATTCATCAACAGATAAGTTCCTGTACAAAACAGACTCAATTTTCTTTATCGTAATTATTTATTTGTTGTTTATTATATTTTTTATAAAACTCACTTATTGGTCTAAAAAACCAAGTTCTGATGTGAATTATGTGGCAACGTCGCAAAACATGAGTATCCACTCTCCTGTTTTCAAATATTGATTTACTAGTTACACCAGTTTCTACAGCTACTAACTTCTCCGGTCTGAACCTAAGATACCTAAAAGCAATAAATAAGTTTTAAGAAAATCGAGTAGCCTCTGCTAGTAAAGCATTCTCTGGTTGAAGAAAGTTATTTTTCCACTATTATTGATCATAAAATAAATTTAATACAGCGATATCAGCACATTCGTAATCAGTAGCGATGAAGTTTTGCTTACTTCCACTTGGGACGTTAAACTCCTTTTTAAAAACTTTTACCATATTGTAGGATATAGTTTTCATATTCTAGGGAAATAGCATTAAATTGAAGATCAGATCATTGATACATGAAACACGGAAAATTAAACAAAAAGACGCTTTATATAATTTTTACTTTGTTTATGAACAATAGTTTAGCTCGAAGCTTGTTCTACCATGATGATTCGTAGCGGTGATTGTAGTGTTGTGTTCATTCTCTTTTTCTTTTTGTCCATAAAGCTGACGGAAGTTGGTTCGAACCTTACCCACAGATGCCAATTTTTTTAACTGCATTATACTTTTCATAGCTCCGTCATCTGTGTCAATGTTACATAGACGTATCAATATTAAATTTTCCTAAAATACGCATAAAGAAGAAGATATATAATTCACAGCCATATTCAATCCACTAGAGGATGAGGCCTCTCTCGCAGCGGGGAGTTGTTCTACTGCTCCCACGCTGACCAGACGTGTTGGGAGAGGAGAGCCGAAGCTCTCAACTGGGATCACCACTGTCTTTTACTCATAGCAGCTCCCCAATTGTCCTCACGATGCTGGATCAACACCGAAATTTTGAGTCGCCATTAGCAATCGAACCCGGTACCGCTCGCACTGAAGTCGAACGTGCTACCGACTAGGTTTCAGTGCGAGCTGTCCTGGCTCTTCAACATTTTTCCCCTTTTTAAAAAATGATGTACTAAACAACATTGGAAGTACCGAGGCCGTGGTTTAGTTAGTAAAGCGTTGTTTTCGCACTCGGGAGGTCTTTGGTTCGATACTAGTGACTGATTGAGGTATTTTTAGTTTTTTCTTGCTAGTATGACCTACAAATGCCGGGATTATACATACCTTCAACCTAGACCATAGTCAAGTTATTCCTGAATCCTTTCCCTTACTCTATCACAGCGTGACCCGAGCTTTCTGAGGCGGCAGGCCATCGGCTCGAAGGTTCCGGCAGAGGCATGGATGTGGATTTTAACAGCTAAAGGCGAATCGTGACAGCCCGAAGTCCAAAGTTACTAGGTTGGCCCATATAAAAATAGTTTACCCAGCGTGAGTCATCGATACCTAAAGGCCAAAAATGAATTTAATTCATTGAAAGTGAAAGGTATATCAGTTTTCAGATATCTTGTTTCAAAAGTATCTTGATGAAAAAAAAAAAAATAAATAAATCTTGAAGGGAAGAAATAAAATTTTACACTAGGAACAGGGAGTGGAAATAGTTCAGTTGCGTGGAGGTGGAGTCCCCTAGTGAAACAAAAGTATTTGAACAATAAAATAGAATTTAGCGGAGGCTATATTTCCACCGGAATTGTTTATTTTGCTTTTATTTATTAATAGAAAACAGACATCTTAAATTTAGAAATAAGGAGTTCGGAATTGCATGTCTTACCAATATGTATTAGTCATGTCTCCCTTTATAAAACTATGGATGTTTTCTCTCGCCTCTTTGAAAAGAGATTATTAATAATTATCTTCCGTCTTTATTATATAGTACATAATACAGCACAGTATCAACAACCATCCCGAAAATCGCAACATCCATTTCCAAATATTACTATGAAGTTACTGCGTTATCTAATTTCACTCACGGAAGTAATGTACCGGTACTCATCTGAAACGCTACAAAACTCTAGTTTTAAATGTACTATTTATAACAACAGAATGCATCTTTTGAGTCTCAAACAGAAGGAATGGTGGATTCTTACAAACTCAAGAAGATAGTCTCATTATCTCTATCTTATGTACAAAATATTAAAAATAATAAAAGAAACCTAAATCTTCTCAGTAAGTTGATTAAACGTACGAAAAAACAAAAGATATGAGACACTGTTAACTTTATACGGAGTGGTAATACAATGCACCGACAAACTTGAAGAGATAACAGTACATAAAAATAAGGTAAAAATTAATTTAAAAAAGTTTTTAATACTTTTCTTAAACAATTCGTACTAAAAAGTAAAAAATAATTTTGTTTATCCAAGACTAAAAGGAAAAGCGTGGGGCGCACTAATTGACGCATTTATAAAGTGTCTGTATTGCCCCATGCTTTTCTTTTTAGTCATGCATAAACAAAATTATTTTTCTTTACCTAGATCATAAAAGTGTTCTGCAACCAGTTGAACGCCACTGCGTTTCAGGCTAGTATTTATTGGTAATATTAAAATGTGCTTTTAAAATATATAAATATAACAAAGTTATAATAAATATAATTGTATTCTATTGTGCTGTTCAAATTTTCATCATCGTATGACGTCGGGAAATGAGCTAATATAACGTTGCAAGATTTGAGAACACCACGAACCATTTTGAACTAAAGAAAAGAATGTAAAAAGCTCTGATCATCATGGTGGAAATTCCTCCGTGTTTCGGATCTACAGGCTGCTGAAAGATATACATTACAGCTTCAAATTTCCTAATATAATTAATTGTAGAGCTGATGCGGCAAGTTATCATCAAAGAGTTCTGGGAGCCTCATCTATTAAGAATGCATATTCAAACACTGCGCAAGGTGCTCCCCAAAGGGAGTGTGGTTCCCAGAAATTTTCTGAAGTAAAGGTGAGTCGAAATGACTTCCCAGCAGGTAACAATAATTCGTTTGCGACTTTTCTTCAGAGAATATCTTCAAATCAGTTATTTCCGTTGAGAAATCCCTTGCGCACCCAATGCAAAGTTTCGAAATATGCAAATTTAGATGGAACAATTTTTAAGTCTTTGACGATAGCATGCCGCAACAATTCTACCATCAGTTGTATTGGATATTTGAACCTCTACAGTTCATTTGCATGTACCTCCGAAATGTCGGTGCATTACGTTACCACCCTGTATACATAATCAAGAAACAAGTGGACGCCGCGTATGTTCAGCATTGAATGCCCTTTCGAAAAAATACGTAAAATATATGTGAATTAAAAGCGTGGTGAAAGATTTACTTACGTGGAAGAAAGGCATTTCTATTAATGATTTATCATTTTAATAATTTATGTTTTTTCGGACTCCTTCCGTTGTTTTGATTGCTGTATCTATTATCAATGTACAGTATGGTGCATGAAAATGTCCGTATTATTTTTAACAATGCTTAGATAACACAGCACACTTTGGCTGAACCTATGCTGCTCAATAATAATAATAATAATAATTTTTATTACAAGTAAAGATATGGGTGTAATATTATAGTCAATCAGCATCCCCTTAGTTCTTCATATCATTTCCAGCACTATTTAGCAGTAACTGGGTCAAGTACCTTAGGTACATTTTAACAGTACCTGTACCTAGGTACAAAAAATAAGTACCTAACCCAACACTGGCAATATAATCCTAACAATTTGCCGCTAAAATTATAAAAAATATCTTAAAATTTGACTGAGTTATGCAAATTTTATTGTAATTTGCGGAAAAGAGGGGTTTTGAGAAAAACGAAATTAAGAAGGAAAGGGACTTTGCTACGGCGGCGTCTAATTCACACATTTCTAGGAATATCGGAGTGTCATGTGGTTCCTTCGAGAAAAATACTCAATAACCCCTTCAGTATATTTCGTGGAAGCACGAAGACCTTGCGAGCTATTTTCTGTTTGGAAGCAAGGATTATCGAAAAGCAAAATTTCATAAGGAAGTTGTTTCATGTGCTATTAAAATATCTTTTATTTCTAAGAAAAAATACGTCGTGGAGCTTTCAGTTATTTACCTTTAAAATGCCACGTATCGTGTTTAATAGGCTATTGAGTCATTTTTTCAAAAGATCCACATCAAACCATGATATTCGTAGAAGTGTGTGAAATGCATGTTAAATTGGACGCTTATTTTCTAGGATGCATTAGCCAAGCCCCTCTCCCTCTTACACTTTGCTAAACACAAAACTACATCCTATTTACAAATCCTTCATATTTAAGAAATGAAACTATACTTAAAATATTCTTTTTTTTTTTAAAAAAAAAAAACATAAAAGGCAAAAATCCTGATTGTATTTTTCGGCTATCATCTAAAATGTTGCTTTCCGACAAATGGTCCCTTTTCATTTTCCGCATCCCTTTCTCTCACACACACACGCTACTATAAACAGGCTTTCAAGCAACACAATTGCAAAACACAACTGTATTCACAAAAAAAAATTCTGCACTGTATTCATAGTTTCGTTTTAAGAATAGTTTTCTATTTTACCTTCAGAAATTGGAAGAAAATATACGTAAGAAACTATAAAGTTAGAGGTATTTTTTTTTTCGACATTTAAAATTGGGCTTTGTTTTTGTCTTAAAATGTATTTCCCAGAGCACTGGATTTTTTTTTTAATTTTATCTCACTGTTTTCTACTTGATATTTGAATTAAAGCCTTTAGGCAACTTTGGTTCAGGAGAATATTTCCACTTAGAGGGACAAGTGATTCGAACTCATGTAAGCTATAGGTCCCATTAGTTATATTTTCCCTTTCAGTAGTCACATTTCGCATAGTACGTAAATTCCCGTAGTAATAGAATACCGGGCTGATTTTAGCACCACATTTGACCAGGCGCAAACAAACTGTAACTTCCCATAGTAATCTTACGGGAAATTGGATGCAGCATAAATGAATATATTTCAGTTTCTAAGCGTGCGATTTTCCCCAATTTTGTGTTAAAACACAATCTCTAATCCCTCCACCCATGCTCATAAGGAATGAGTTTTTTAACCTCGCTTAAACAGGGTGTCTACTGAATGTGAATTTTCAAATTCCAGGTCATTAATTTACAACATTTTGCTTCTTGGAAACAAACAAAGAATGTTTATTTTATCAATTTTAAAACGCATATACCAAGCACATACTATTTCTTTAAGTAATTATAGAACATTTCAAAAATATTTATGTACTAACTAAAATGTATGTTCTCCCGAAATTTTAAACAAGAAAACGAAGTAGAATACCCCCTAACAGAAGGCAGTTGAGAAAACTGTCCAATAACAAACAAACATACAAAATGACATATTTTTTTATTAAAGTTTAAACAAAAACATAGTTCATTTATCACATGCAAAATTTAGGAAATATAATTTACCTTTTTACATATTCAGTTGAAACTGTTAGCAAAATTTTAGTGAAACTAACCAATAAATACTCTTTTTTTTAAAATATAGTTTAAAATGAGGAATTCATATACATGTAAAATCCAGCTTCGAAACACATTTTATTTCACATGGTCACATTTTACTGCATATTCTTCTTGATGGCGAATGCCATTGACTTTATTTACACAAATTCATTTACACCATTTTTTAATTTATGTGTATATTTATATATTGATGTTTATTGACAGAACAACAGAATAATTCATAGCATTCTTCTTGCAAACAAACAAGCTATGTTTATTTTAACAATTACTCGACTAAGAGAAAGTTGTCTAAACACAAAAAATAAAGATCTCGGGTTCGAGTCCCGGAAGGGCAGGTGTGGATTTTAAACTGGCTGTAAATGGGCGAATCGTAATGGGTCGGAAGTCAGAAGTTACTAGATTGGCCCATATAAAATATAGCGTTCCAAAATTTACAAAAACTAAAAGCAATTCAAATTCAATTAAATTTAACCTCAGCTATCATGACTCACCTTAAAGTAAGGTTTTTTAATGTTGTCCTCTTTAGTACTTGTTTCAATATGAATTGGCTAGGCCTTTTGCAAGGGCTCCCCCTCCGTCTTCTGGACATCGTAGAGATGTAATTTAAGTATGTCTGCAGTTTCTTTGGTGAGATTATATTGTATGTGAAGATTAATAAATATGGAGGAAAATGTGTATTATTTATTAACCGAAACACTTTAATGTAACTGTTAAACCCACTATATTTAATTTAGTCCGCTCTCACTGTTGCTAGACACCAAGAACTTGTTTTTAAAAAAAAGTCTAAGCGACTGCAGCTAAGTTGTAAGAATTGAAGTCGAATATCTGCCATGTGTAGGTAAAATGTATTTAGGCCATATTTACAAATTACTGTTCGAGTATAAGAATTATAAAAAATATTGTATGTACAGGTAAGCATAGATGTGTTAAAATTGGAAATGGGTTAATCTCGAATAAATAAGTGGAAACCTAAGAAAAGTATATCTCAGTAAATTACTTGGTTGTAGTATTTACGCTATTTCACAAACAATGAAATCTCACAATAAAACTACACATACACTTAAATTACATCTCAGCGACGGCGTGAAGACGAAGCGAGACGACCTGAGCCTTAGATGCCTAAAGGCCGTAAATAAAATTCAAAAACGAAGCGAGAGCCCTTCCGAACCTATTCAATTCATATTGAAGCAACTACTTAAATATCTTACTTTAAGGTAAGTCATAATAGTTTAAATTGGGTCGTCTGTGCGTTTAAAATGGCTTTATTTGAATTGAAATACATAATATATATAAGCTAAATTTAAGACAAATGAAGGAGAAAAAAGGATAATACTTACAGCTTACTTTCGAGTAAGATGTCTGAGAGCCCCTCAGAGTTCCTTACAAAAATTAATTACTTTAATTGCCTCATTCTGCGACCTTAAATTAACAAATTCATTCGAGTTTCTTCTAAATGTTGACAGAGTGAAATTAATAAAGCGAAAATTTAGGTTCAAAATTTTTTTAAAAAAGATCCAGGTTTCTGCTTTAATTTTAGGCCTTTTCCAGGTCCAAAATAAAATTTGAGGTCAGTAGACACCCTGTTAAAGCGACAAACATATATGCGTCAACCTCGCATATAACCTCAGTTTAGAGTACGGTTTTCCAAGAACCAAAGCTACTGTTTGTTTCGTCCCTTCGGGACTATTTTTCTCGAAATTCCTGATCTAAAGGACAAATCGCTTCAGTCATAAATCATCATTTCCGACCCACTGCTCAACTGCTGAAGAAAGGAAAATCATATTGCCAAACTTTAAATGAAAGAAATGAACTACTCTCTCCTTTTCAGACAATTCCTTCTTATTTTTGAACAGCACTGTTAGGTTTCACTATGAATGAGTACCTGGGTGCGAGGGGGAGAGAGGCGCTTGAAGTAAGTGAACACTGGAGACAAGGACGGCACGCGCGCCGCTAATGAGAGGGTCGCGGTAGTGTAAAGATAAGGAATAGTGTTTTTCAAATCTTTTGCTGCTGGAGAACTCGAGGCTGATTGTCCAGAATTTCCTTACCTTCTAGCCCCTCTGTCAATGACCTACGGAAACTGTTATAGGGAAGCTCCACACACATTGTCACCCTGGGACGATCCATAGTACTAACTTCACTAGTTTAAATGTTCACTAGGATAGAAAAAATAAAACCTTTTTTAAAGAAACAGTTAAAGTTATACGTGAAATTGAGAAAGGAAGATGAAAAGTTGATTTTAGTCGTGAATTTAGTCAGATTAACTTTACTGTTCCATGGAATTTAATACAATACAATCATTCTTTTTATCATTTACACGGCTGAACTTTAATAAAGTACTGTACTTGATGTTGTATATCTACTTTGCACTGTTAATGCCAGGTTTTCAAGTGAATACAATCTAAACTAGATCTAATTAAGTTTGTTCTGCATCATTTTCCATCTTAATCGACTGATAGCATAAAACTCGGTTATAACGACACAATTTTTCAAGTCCCTTCGATGTCGTTATAACCGAGTTCTACTGTATATATAAAGTACATTTAGAAGAAGGCCGGATAGGCAATATAATAGGTGAAATTTTAATAGAAGGGGAAAGCATTTGTACGTACGTAATATTTTGACGAAAATCACGTGCACAATTACACACACAACACTATATAAAGCCAATTGAATTTTCGGCTTCGGCCGTGACCACTTGTACATAAGAAAGAAGTTCATTTTTAACACACGTTCAAAATTTAAAGGAATAGAAAGCAACATGGCGGACGACTACATCAAAAACAATTGATCTTCTGCGCGTGCGCAAGTACTGATGGGAAACTGGTTTCGGAAATGGTGTTTTGTGTTAGAAATTGAGCTGGGTACAATAAGAAATTAATAAATGAAAAATAAAAACTGACACTCAGTAAGGAAAGTGGAATACAGTATAGAAATCGCAGTCTCAGCAAGTGGGATACAGTATAGAAAACGTACCCCGAAAAAAAACTGGGATTTAGTATAGAAAACATACTCCGAAAAAGTGGGATATGATAATAGTAGGAAACGCAATGAAAAGGGAGTAGGTTGCGGAGTCAATCACAAAAAGTGGGAGTCAGTAAAGAAGTATATATATATACAGGGAGGAGTGGAGCCGACTGACATGTTTCAACTAGTCATATATACGAAAGCACGGAAAAAATAAGTAAAATTGTTTATAAATACGGCCAAGTATGCCATTTATTTATCACCGATTAAAAGGTTATTTTTTTAAAACTACATCAGGCAGATGACCTCCATTTGCATCAATGCATTGTTACAAACCTTTCTTAAAGTTGTCGTACACGCGCCTTCGCAGGTCCTCATCAATGGCTGCAACTTCGTCACTAATGGCTTGTTTGAGTTCTTGAATACTCGTGATATGCCTCTAGTACACACGGTCTTTCAGGAACCCCCACAGGAAAAAGGCTTGTACGCTGAAGTGGGGCGACCGAGCTGGCCAAGCGATGTAGCCGAAACGAAAGATAACAGTTTCGATACGCACTACAGCCATACTGTTTCGCGTGATGTGGGCTGTTGTTCCATTCTGCTGGAAATATAGGTTTTAAGGGTCAATGCCAAGCTGTCGCAACTTTTGTTCAACAAAGTCTTCCAACATAACATTCTGAATGAACAGTCACTGTTTGTTCATTGTCATCCTCAAAGAAATACGGGCCTACAATTCCGAAAACACCGACTCCACACCACATCGTCACTTTAGGAAAGTGCAAGGGCTTTTCATGCCGTTCTTTAGGGTTCACTGGTGACCAGTAGCGCATGTTTTGTTTGTTGACCCAGCCAGGAGCATGAGAATGTGCTTCGTCGCCCATTAGCAAAATATACAGAATGTCTGGGGTTTCCCGGTTCCCTCACTGTCTGCAGGTTCTCAGGCGTCCGCGCTGTTCGTGGAGCTGCATGCTTCACATCTAACACGCTACCAGTTTCTTCAAATTTCTTCACCCAAGCCAATATGGTATTGCGAGACGGTAGGTGACCATGTGAATCAATATTGAACTGTTTTCGATAGACACGCTGCACTTCCGTGACCGAATTTGTTTTGTAATAACTACGAAAACAGTTAACACAGTGTTGCACGTTCCAACGCTCCATTGCTACTAACATACCCCCCTCTACCATTCCCCCTCCCGCCAACTACGACAACCTATCGCAGAGGCGCACTATTCAGATTTGAGATGTGTCCGTTTTCTCCTCTCCACCCTGTATATAAAAAGATGCCTTGGAAGAGTTAAAATATAAAGAAGATATCAATAGCAGAAATAAAATACTGACTGAGATAATAAGAGAAACGGCAGGTATCAAAAAGAAAAGGGAAGGCAAACTCTCAGAAGAAACTAACTTGATGAAGAAAGGAAGGAAATGAAAGAAGAAAATCTTATAAAGTGGATTGAGTACATAGAAATAAATAAAACCGTAAGGAAGAATATAAGAGAGGATGTATGAAGATACAACAAAAATCTCGTTAGAAATACAATCGAGGAAAACAAGAGCCTGAAGAAAACCAAACAGCAGGTCATGGTAGGAAAAAATACAAATAATTGCATTTAAATGACCAGACGGGATCGTAACCAGAAATAAGGAGGAAATTATAAAAAAATACTTGAAAAATTCTACAGAGAATTGTACTACTGCGAAGACGAACTAGGAAAAGAAGATTTAGAAGAAAATGATGTACAAGTTTCAGATGTAATGAAAGAAGAAATGGATAAAGTACTTCGAGGGATGAAGAACGGAAAATCGCCAGGAGAAGAGGGACTCATAGCAGAGATGTTTAAATGGGGAGGTGAAAACATGAAAGAGGACCTTGCTAAATTTTTTTCAATGTGCCTGAGGAAGAGAGAAATACCCAGAAGTTGGAATAATGCTGTTATAATTTTGTTGTACAAGAAAGGGGACAAAGAACGCGTCGAAAACTAAAGACTTGCTAGTCTACTGTCAGTTCTATACAAAATTTTCAGCATTGTTATTTTGAATCGTATTGAACGAGACTTAGATTTTAACCAGGAAAGGGAACAAGCCGGATTTTGTCGTGGATGTAGCAAAATGGACCACATACAAGCATTGAATGAGGTTATCGAAAGGACCAATGAATATGAACTTCCACTATGTCTGGGATTTATAGATTTCGAAAAAGCTTTCGATTAGGTCTCCGTGGCAGTAGTACTTAAATCACTTGAACATCAAGGCATCGAAAATGCATACATCAAGTTACCGCGAAACATTTAATCGACTTGCACATCTCTCATTAGATTACTTGAAGAGAGTGAAAAATTAGAAGTTGGAAAAGGGGTAAGGCAAGGAGATTGAATTTCTCCAAAACTATTTCAGCGGTCCTGGAAGGGGTGATCCAAAATTGAACTGAGATGAAGTTGGAATAGAAATCAATGGCGATTACCTTAATCACCTACGATTCGTTGATAATATAGTCCTGTTTGCTTCAAGTACAGAAAAACTACCAATCGGAATGGAAGAGCTGTGAAATCCAGAACTGGCGGTGATCCTCAGGGAGGCAGCGAATAAAGTCTCGGAATATCACAAAATAAAATTTTTGGAGGGTAGACGGCGCCCCGCGGAATGAAGTGAGGAGTGAGAAATTACATAAAAAGTGCTTCGAACCGCGAACGTGGACGCGAATACCGTGAACGGATTTACGAGGCGTGATACGAGAAATCAAAAACTGAACTAGAAATTATTATCTATGAACTGGACTATAAAAGGATATATGACGTTGCTGGAACTCCAGCAGCAGGAGTGCCTCACGAGGAAGGCCTGGTGAGAGACACTCATGTGTGGAAGTGATATATGTGTATTATGGCGGGATAAGTGTAAATGTGTACAAAGTTTCATATGAATAGTAACAGCGAATAAGGGTTGAGATCCCGGAAGCTGTGAACAAAACCATATAAATGAATACATAACCGCGAGTGAAAATGTGAATATGTGTGTGAAAGTGAAAATGTTAAAAGTGTATGATCGGGGCTGAAGAGGAAGAAGAATATTCTTCTTCCAATCCAATATTGGATTACTACACAAACTTGGTAGATTCAACAACTATTCTATGACTGCAGTGACCTCCCTCAAAATTCTCTCCAATCCTCGGACCCTCCCCAATCAAAGTATGGATGAGAAGAATGAAAGAAGAAGATGACTCCTGCAACGAGGAAAAAGGCTACTAAGAAGGAAGATGTACGACCAACAGAGAGCATCAATAACTAATATTTTATCTCGTTACAGGAAGCAGAAAAGAATAAATTGCCAGTCTTAAAGTCGTGTGTTGTCCTGTATCGTCTTGTCTAATGTGTGTTATATGTTTAAATAATGTATGTTCTTCTTTAATAAAATTAGCATATAGTAGATAGGGAATCCCCCCTAAGGATGTTCCAAAAGACCTGTAACAAAGGCCAGGAGAACATTCAGGATGCCTGGCCAAAAATCTATCCTGCAACCCCAGAGGTCTCTGACCGATGGAACACAGGAGCTTCTTGGAGTGCCGAAATTCCAGCAATCCAAGAATCTCTAGGTACATGCCTGCCCCAAGGCAAGGAGCTCAAAAATGAGCGTGATGTACGACCTTGAAAGTACCCAACTTGGCTTGTGTAAAGGATACAAAGAGGCAGGTGTGGTATGCGAGTCCCTAAAAATGTGAAGAAAAATGTGTAATGAGAGTTCGAAAATAGAACTTAGAACTTAAAAAATGAATTTAAGTAAAACAAAAGTAATGAACAATAAACATGCTGAAAATAAGGAAATAAAGATTCATGGAAAGGCAATAGGCACAGTTGATGAGTATGTTTACCTAGAGAAGCTTATAACATGGAATGCCAAGTTGACAGATGAAATAAATAAAAGTCGTGGCGTGGAGTTCGTTTGGAAGACTACACTTTATTATGAAAAGCAAACTTCCAACTGTGTGTAAAGCGTCAAAATCAATGTGTTTTACCTGTAATGATGTACGGCGGTGAAACTTGGACATTGAACGCGCAAACAACTCAAAGATTAAGAGTCACACAAAGAGCAATGGAGAGATGCACGCTAGGAATCACTAGGAGGATCTAGAAGACGAATGAATGGCTTCGCGCACAAAGAAAGGAAGAAGATATTATCAAGACTTCGAAAAGGTGAAATGGAGATGTATCGGTCACATAGCTAGAACAAATGGAAGATGGACGACGAGTGTACTACATTGAAAAGAAACGACGTCCAAATGCAAGATGGGTAGATGAAATCAAGCATTTTTCAGAAGTTACATGGATGAGGATACAGGAAACCGAGACATGCGGAGAGAAACGGGGGAGGCCTTCATCCAGCAGTGGATAGTAAGAGGCTGAATATTTATTATTACGATGATGATATACATAAGATGGTAAAAAGGTAGAAAAATGTAAATACGTTATAGAATACCAAGACAGGCGTACACGAAGTTCACAAACACAATAGGAAAGCGGCAACGTTTCCCAAAAGCGTTTTCAATGGTAGAGAAAATGGACAGAGCGGACTGGTACGGGACTTGTACTAAGGAGACGTCAAGTTGCCAACTGATGCTGAGTAATAGTGTGGGCAGGTTATAGAGGCGCGAAAATGACTAGGTGGATCAGAGAAAACACCAAATGGAGAAGTAAGTACGGAGGTTGCTAAGAGTAGGCTTCCTAAAGGAATAGAGGGTAAAGACTTAGAGAGGAGGAGAAAATAATAAAGATGAAGGGGAAAGGGGGAGAATAGAGAAACAATATAGAAAAATTGAATAAAAGTGAAACTAGAGACGGAGCGAGAAACAGAATGGAGGAAGAAGAACAAACTGCGCTGCAGGGAGTTACATGCAGTTGAGGTCGGTTCATGGTTGGCGGTAAGATGTACGTCTGTCTACCATGAATCCGGACTCAACTGCATGTAACTTCCTGCAGCGCAGTTTCTTCCTCTTCCATTCTTTTTTTCGTTCCGTCTCTAGTTGCACTTTTACTCTTTATTTTTCTATGTTTTTCCTTTATTATCCCCTTTCCTCTTAGTATTATCTTTCCCTCCTCTCTGATTCTTTACCCTCTTATTCCTTTAGGAAGCCCCTTACCTGCTCCTAGCAACCTCCGCACTTCCTTCTTCATTTGGTGTTTTCTCCGATCCACCTAGTAAGTTTCCCACCTCCTGGCCACGCTATTACCCAGCATCAGTTGACAACATGGCGTCTCCTGTTTTCTACATTTTTACCATGTTATATGCCTTATATAAATAAGATAAGTTTATGATAAAACGCAAGAAATTTACTTACAGCTAATTTGTTCCATAGGAGAACAAACACACGCACGTACACAATAATAATATACACATGTTTTTTCGTGATATTTCGGTATATTACGACCTTATTCTTGCTTGAAGAAGATAAGACGAACACATGCAAATTGAATAAAAGACTAAGATGACAGTGGCACCACGTAGCGGACGACGCAGCAAGTTTGGAGAACAATTGACTGCTACACAGCGCGTGGATTTCAGGAGCTTGGAACAATTGACAATTGTACAGTGCGTAAGTTCGGGATGGAATTGTGGAAGGAAAGGTTGAAAGTGCAGAGCAAACGGGAAGTTTAGAGTTATTGAAGGTTAAGGCCAGGATTCATTTTTGCGCTCAAACCACGAATAAAGGCGCCATCCCACGGACAGCGTGTTGAGGTGCTGGTCGTAGGGGGTAAAATTTGTATTGTGGTAACCAGGAAAGATAGGTCAAAATTGGTGTTGTGAGACTCGATGTGTAAGGAGACTGGGGCATCCGGTTTGTTGATAGTACAGAAGTGACGATGGTTTTTAATACGAGCACCACCTGTTTACCCCACATAAAAGGCATCACAGAATTTGCAGGTTAGAAGATATATTACATTAGTGGTGTGGCATGTACCCTTGGGATTTAGGGTGTACTGGCCACTAGCAGTATTGATAGTGACCGTGGGAGAAGTGATGAAGATGGAGCAGGTCATATATATGGGCGCAGGTTTGGGGTGGAGGCGAGGAAGGATTGGTACGGGCCAAGATGTTTCTAAGATTAGGGTGATGCTGAAAAACTAATTTCGGTTTGATGGGGAATTCTGATGTTGTGTCTGGATCAGATTGGAGAATGTGGAAATGAGTGTGTAGGATTTGTTTGACCTTGGTTAGTTTAGGATGGAACTGGGTGATTAGAGGCGGTGGGTTGAGATTAGTGTTGGAGGTTTGAGTGGGTTGAATGTGTGAGGATGCACGGCGAATCCGTTTGGTTAGATGGGTAGCCACGGTTGACTAGAGCTTCCTGGAGGCGTTGGTTGTAAGTTTCAGCAGCAGAGGTGGTGGAATTCAGTCTTTGCCCGCTGAGGGCAAGAGAGAAAGGAATAGCTTTCTTGGTATGGTAAGGATGGGAACTTGAGTAGTGTAAATACTGCGTGTGGTTGGTAGGTTTTATGTTAACGGAAGTAGTGAGGGTGTTGTTTTCTGAAGCGATGTGCACGTCAAAGAATGTGATTCTTTTGTTAGAAATGGACCGAGTGAACTGGACAACACAAAGAGTCACATTGTGCACTAATAAACATTTCATCCCATCATACACAATAGTATTTATCAATTTGAAGACCACAGGAAAAGAGCGTGCTTTGTCCATTTTATAGATTTTACAGGGGAACGTTAAGTCGCTTTCGGCAGGCACTCAGGGTCTTCTTTGCGTCCAAGATGCCGCAGTTTTACCGCCAGTCCATTGCGCAGCTGGACAAACGCCGGCAAAAGATACTTTAGGACTAACGGTAAGTTAAATTTTCTGTATACCTTTCTGTTTCTAACTATCGAAAATTGAAAGAACGTTTTTGGTTACCTTGTGGTTTCTTTGAAACGGTCAGAGAGAAGACCCTGACCTTGCCTCATCGATACCTTTCCAAAGCCACCTCAATCACTTGTATATCCTTAGTAGTTCCTGAGTTGAAATTTGTCGACGGATGGCTTCCCAGGTTTAGCTGCTGATAGTTAATGTTGTAACTGTGACTGAAGGAGAACAGGAACATTTTAAATGAAGGTAAACCTCGACTGCCGATGTTGACTTTTAATAAAATCGATTTTATTAATCCTGTTCTCCAGTTAATTTCCTGAATTTTTGAATAAAGTGTATGATACGCAATAATATTCAACATTAGTATACTTTGAACACCTAAATGTATTTTGGTAGAGCCACAACAGTTCCCATGAAGGTTATTACAGGAGGGATGCGCTCTTAAGACAGTCCTGCACGTAATATTAAAAATGCTGATATTGCGCATGGTACCCTTGCTTCCTTTTACTTTCGTAGTTCTTCTTGTCAAACGCTAGAGGGCAGGGAAACGAGGATCATTTCAAATACATGGTAGGGGGCCATCTATGTTATTTTTATCTATGATCTTGGCTATATCAAAGTCTATAGAAAAATATTACTCACGTCCGGGCTGCAAGTTTGCTTTTAACAGCACAACTGTGAATGTGCATTTCAACTTCGGTCTCTGATTGGTCAGAACATTCCTACGGTGCACCGATTGTAATTAGATGGTGTCTCTTGAACATGTTAAGCTTGCCTAAGTCATAATGTAAAAAGAAAACTTGCGGGAAGCGTACTTAAAAGAGCGGGTTGCTATTTGATTGCAAATTTAGAAATGGGCGACTGTCATTCAGGAAAGTATCTATTACGGAATTTTCTGTTCTGCGATCTACTAAATCTCGCCTGGTAGACTTACACTATATGGGTGTTTATTGTTCATGCCATTATCTAGTTAAAATCCTCAACAATTTTTAATGACAATAATTGAATTTGTTTCGGGGCTAGGGCTTTGCTCACAAGTACGGTTAACTATTACTTTAGTAGAAATTTCATTAATGTTATATATCCTTGCTATACTACAAAGACACATTAAGTACACAGTACTTGCTTTACAGTAAAGGCACATTAATGTACACTGCACTTGCCATATTGATATTTTAACAAACTATTCGGGAATAAAGCACCTATGTACTATTTCTTCCCACTATACCACTGGTTACTGAAAAAAGTGGAAAATTGTTGAGGTCGTGGATAAAAAAATGACTAAAGCACCACTTTCTGCTAGGGAAGAGACAAATTATGGTGATTTAGAATAAATCTATTTTTGGTACCAGTCATTGATTTTTGACGCGTTTTGAGAACTTTAAAGCCCGAAACTCAATAAGTATTTGTCCTAGACAGCTCAAACTTGCAC
>JAGDQP010013383.1:0-22906 GCA_022664845.1 Lepisma saccharinum
GAGTATTGCACAAAAACCTATGGAACGAAATTTCGTTGTTCAGTCTCTCATTTCAGCCCGTTTGTTCTACGTCACGTTGGCTCGCTGTTGCGCTCAGGAATTTTTAGTCTAGCACTACGCTCCGACCTTGGATATTTCCATCCCAGTACGCCCACACGCGCCAACACCCGTAATGTCTTTTGCTTTGTGTGTACAATCAATTAATAAACTTAATAACAAATATTTGTCTAGTTTCTTTTCTCCTACAGTACGTAGAATTTAATATGAACTTCCAAGGCCTCAAGTAAGCATCGAGAAACAAAAGCGAATCACATTGGGCACGAATCAGCTGTTTGAGCTACACAGAAAATTACCACAGGAAAAAAGTATATTATTTATTTTGAACATTTTAGATATTTTGTCTAGAATTTCTACAGTATTAATTAAACAATATTGCTGAAGAATTGCCAGGTTATCTTAAATATGTATAGTAGTATTGCATAAGCGAATATATTAATATTAAAACCGAATAGAATATTAACTTATTTCAGCATTTCGTGTACTAAACATGCAGAGAAAATTCAGCCCTAAGCCATGTAAAAATACAGGTCAGTGACTTTGCTATATTAACAAGATTAAACCCAAAATGTATTAATTATTTACTGTTGCATACTATCAAATACACTAATAAGCTTAATTTGTACAGAATACAGTTATTACGTAGGTTTAGCAAGACATCTATTTAACCATCTATTATTAGAAATTTCAGTTATAGTACCGGTATTTGATACAAGGTTTATTTACTTTGTCTTTATTATTATAGATATATTTTCTAACGAAAACACTGTATATTATATACCATAAAAGTTAAAAGAAAATATACGCATATTTTGGATTTTTGTTTTCGTTCAAGTAATAATAGTAAAAATTCAAATTAATAATAACAGTATGTAACACATTTTAATTGTTTTTTTGTCCTTGGGTTTTAATATAAATTTCCTATTTCATACTGACGAAATATTACACAAAAATCAAACTATTGGTCCGAGACTTAGGTTTTATAAAAGATATTTTGAAATTTTAAAATAAAATTAGCCGTAGCATGTATATGCATTACATTAATGTAGCTTAACAATAGGTAATAAGTTATTACTAATAACAAGATCACATATAGTAATAAGTATAAAAAACACATGTGAATTGTTACAGACCTGTAGAATTTTGCTCTGTAGAAGCGTTAATTTTGCAAAGATGTTGGAAAATGAGCATTTTTTCTACTTTTACGCACCACGAGTACGCCCCTGTCCCTGATCAACCCCCAGATGTAGTCTACCATCATACTTTCATTGTATTGTACCTGATAATGCCGTTTCAAATGGGAAATATCTTGATGAAATCTCTCTTCCTGTTGCTCCGAAAAGACCCCCATGTCATCTTTGAAAAAAAAAGAAGGTTTTCTGGGAAATTACAGAGCTCTGAACTACGAGCAGCTAGTGCAGAGTTTAATTGACGCCTAATGCAAAATGGATTGCGGCATGTCCCTTAAGTTGCACATGCTGTGCATTCTATTTTTTTTTCAAAGATGACATGGTCTTTTCGAAGCAACAGGAAGAGAGATTTCATCACTTATGGCTGTGCTCTGACAAACATAATAAATTCGTGCATCTTCGGTTATGCTCTTCGGCTGACTTCGCTACAGCACGGACATACGTGAAGAATACTCTTTCCTCACCCGCGGAAGTGGAGGGGAGGAGAGTGGAATGTCTGCCTGGATGCAGCTTAATGTTTCTCAAAACATTATTTTCAATTCGCAGCAGCCGTAAAATATTACCGCTTGCAACGTTCATTTAACTCATTTCCCGACGTCATACAATGATGAAATTTTACACAGCAACGTACGTCGGATGACAATACAATATTCCATTTAAAATCAGAAATTTTACACAGCAACGTACGTCGGGTGACAATACAATATTCCATTTAAAATCATTTTTTATATATATGAACGAACCGAAGATGCACGAGTTAATTCATATTTTACATCCTTTTTTTTATATGGACTTCTTTATCCTAAAATAAATACTAGCGTGCAAAGAGGTGGGGTTTGACTGGTTGCAAAACACTTTAGGATTTGGGTCACAAAACACTTGAGAAAAGGTATTCGAACGCTGAAATAACTCGGAAAAAATAGTAAAGTTTATGCATGACTAAAAAGAAAAGCATGCGGCGCCTTCTTATATATACAGTCGTTTATAAATTCTTACATTGGCGCGTCCCACGCTTTTCTTTTCAGTCGTTCATAAACAAAGATATTTTTTAACATTTTAGTACGAATCGTTTAAGAAAAGTATGTCTTTAAAAAGTTTTTTATTATTTTTTTTTCTGTTTCAACTTCCTTCATAATTGCCTGGCTAGGAGTTTCTGGACTGATCAGAAATATGAGTTATACATCCCTGTGACCTCGTTCCTAATAATTAAATCTCTATTCCCTACATCCTTTGTGTTTTGGCTTGTTATCATATATTTAGTTTTGTCCACGTTCACCTTACGTTCACTCCTCGTAAGCTTCTTCTAATGTAAGATATCGAAGTTACTTTGGAGTGTATATATATATATTATGTATATGGTAATTGATATAATTGATTTTAAACAGGCCAGAAAGATGGACATGTTAACGTTCTTGTTGAGTTGGCGAAGGTCGAAGCAGAATATGTATAGGTAAAAATATGTCAGATAGTTTCGAGATTAGCAGCAGATTCAAACAAGGTGATGCCTTGTCACAATTACTGTTTAACTTTACGTTAGAATATGCCATTTTAAAAATAAACGATGACAAAAAGGGTCTAACATCGAATAGCTTGAACAAACTGTTCGTTTACGCGGATGATGTAGATTTAATAGGGGATTATATATATTAAACCTGCAAATATGAAAAAATGGATCGTTTGAATCCTTGGAAGCAAAAATGCTTACAAATTGTACAACAGAGTAAAAACCCAGTACTGTTCCAAAACACTCTGAGGTCCCTCCAAACATGGAAAATGGATCTTGGGACTAAAAATTGTCGCAAATTATAGAGCATACAACAGAATAATAAGCTAGTACTGTGGCATAGCTACGGGGACCTTGAAAGATAGAAAATGAAACTTTTTATTGCTTGGGACTAGAAAAGCAAAAGGGAATACAAACAAAATAATATTAAATTGGACCCCCAATGACCCTGAAAAAATGGCATAAAGTTACTAAGATTTGAAAAGTTTACTAATAGTGTCATTACATACATTTGTACCAGGAAAGTCCGAAAAAACAAAACTTGAGGACTCTACCTTACCCCCTCCCCTAAGATTACGAAGAAAAATGTCTTAAATCAACTAATATTTGAAAAGTGTAGTAGTCATTTTAACTGATAGTTCAATGTTAGATAATGTCAAAAAACAATAGTTGAGCATTCTATCTCATCCCTCCTCCCCCAAAATGAAATAAAATAGAGGAAATTCACTAAGATTTGAAAAGTGTAATAGTCATTTCAACTCATAGTCCACTGAAATATAATGTAACAAAAAGATTAGTTGATGATTCTACTTCCCCTAAAATGGCGTCCGAAGGCCTAAATGAAGTAAGATTTGAAAAGTGTGCGAGTTGTAACGGTGAGTATGTTGTGAACAAGTGCATATTGAACACAGTAAGTACTTATATTTACAAGACAATCCTATTTTGTGTTTAGAGTGTAATTTGGGTAAAGTACATAATTGCATGTACGTCTGGAATACGGGAACTGTGATTGCACAACACGTGGATCATATCAACGATCCAAGACTATTATTAACGTTTCGTAGACGAGGCTCCTCGTCACATTTGAAAAAAGAACATTTGAGGACTCCACCTCGCCTCCCCCACCCGCAAAATGGCGTCCAAAGACCTAAATCGACTAAGATTTGACTTTTGTTTTTATAAAGTGAAATGAAGCTTCAATACCGGTAAAGATCAAAAACAACATTGGAGGACTCCACCTCACCTCCCCCCAAAAAGGCGTCCAAAGGCGTAAATCAACTAAGATTTTACTTTAGTTTTAATGATGCAAAAATGTTAGTATTTACTAGAAAACATGAAAAACCAACATGTGAGGACTCCATCTCATCTCCCCCCCCCCAAAATGGGGCGTCCAAAGGCGAAAATTCACTAAGATTTAACATTTTTAAGTAATGTAAAATGGTTGGCAATGAAAACAAAATAAGAAAATAGTATAACATTACCCATTAGTCCCGTTAAACGGGACCCATAAAACAGGGAAAATACAAGGTGGGAAGCAGTACAAGTAAACAAACGCAAATGCAACAACATAGTAATCGGATTCCATGACCCTGAAGGGATCCCATGAATGCCTAAAAGAAGGAACGTGTAAAAGAAAAATGTAACACTAAAATGTGAGGTATTGTAGATGCCAACTCAACCATTTTTGTAGTACATAAACCATGACAAATAAGAATATTGCTTGTGAAAGAAAAAATAAGACTTACTAACGTCCCTCTGAAGCACTGTAACAACAGCCATTGATCGGAACCACTGCAACCTAGTTGAAACCGGTTATTAAATATGTATTGTAGGGGAGGGAGACGCTTTGACCTGCGCACTGTATGATTAGCACGAGTGGTGTGGAAGGCCATTCTGAGTCTGAACGCTGACTTGTGTAGACATACAGTTACGGTTGTACGATACTATATACTTGTTTTCTTTGTTGCAGTTTGGCGATGAAATATTTTGAAGAATTCTGCCGTCTGGATTGATACAACTCATGTAAGTTGAATACTTTTGTATGATGCAACCAAAAGTAACACTTTAATTAAAGAGAATGTGAAACGTTTTGATGACTTAGTTGTGTTATGTGTTTAGTAAATTGAAAGTAGTAATGAAAACTTTATAAAGTAGATACGAACAATGAAAACGCATATGCAACGTTATGTAAAGTACGTTGTTACTAAAGATCTTACTTTAAGGAAAAGTAATTACGTAAAATGAAATCGCAAGTGTAACGTTATGTAAAGTAGTTGGTACTAATTACGTAAAGAAAATTATTTACTAAAATTAAAACTAGATACGAATAAACGTGCTTAAAGTATGTACAAAAAAATGAAAGCGTAATACTAATAAATGTAGTACAAAGTATTTAGAAAAAAATGCAATGATGTAATGAACATAAAGTGAAAATGCATATGCAACACTTGCTACTAATCATAATAGTGAAACACATTTTAAAATACAAAGTCATATCGTAGTTGTACGTTAAAATATTTTTTTGAATGACATGTGACTGAAAATATGTTTCTGTTTCTTGTTGTTACAGATTAAAACGAATTCCTTTAGAAGGTGATTGACTATCTGTCTGTGGATCTAAAAGATAAAAAGCAGGGTAAGTCAACATTGCATTATATTTTTAAAAAGGTGAACAGTACGTTACGTTTGTTACAAAAGTACAAGTTTAGTTTGTAACAACGTTTCGAAACTAAAAAAATCAGAACGTTACGTTTGTTAAAAAAGTACAAGTTTAGTTTGTAACAACGTTGCGTAAATTTGTAACATTTACCTTGGGAATTGTACAAACAAACAATTACGCGATGGATGTAATAACGTTTTGAAATAATAGAAATGAAAACATTTTGAATTATCTTAGAAAACAAAACAATACATTAAGTGCGAAAGGCAAACTTTGTAAAACACTTCGATATATTCATTTGTACAAAAACGTAAAGTACAATCTTCCGAATGTAAAAGTTTTTTTTATATGTGTGCACATAGTGTTTATATTTAGTTGATGTGAGATCGTTGCTGTGAACACATGTATTGATGAATTGTCTCCTCGTTTATTGCAGAAACATGAATCCCATCGATTCCATTTTACTCGTCTTTTTGGAAGGACGTATAAGCAATGACGACCGCATGGTTTTGGCCTGGAGGGACCTTTGCGAATCTATGGCTAGGGGAGTCCGGGCGACATGTGGCATTGCTAAAATTGCTTGGGTGGTAGGAGGCAAGTACATTTATAAGGGAATTAGAAACTGCCGGTGCTTGCACGTGTTCCTCAGCGTATTGATACTGGCGTTGTTCCTTGTAATAGGATACCTGTAAGGAATGATTGCCAGTACCAACAACGAGGGGACCATGTGGAAAGATCCATGGCCATTGTGGTTGGTAATGAAAGCGTCACTCCACTATTTAATATTAATGTTAATACTTTACCACCACCACCAACAGAGGACATGGTTGGGGAGGAAATATTTGAGGTACCACCAATCACTCCGCCATCACCATCTGAGCATCTGAATAGTAGTAGTAGTGGTAAGATATCGAGGGAAATAGAGGATCAGTGTGCACTGAATCTTGCACTTGACCTTTTGGATGAGGTAGATGCAAGACGCGCATTTACTATGATGGCACCCCCTCTTCCTCAACCAATTGCCGTTCGGAGTCAAGGAAATCAAACCAATGGTAATGGTATTCCAGAGACGTTTTCGAACGCAAGACAATTGTCTGTTGCTGAAGAATAGGATCTCCGAGATAACTTTATCGCGTAACCGGGATCGTCGCGAGACCATGGAAGTGATGATAGTGGGATTCAACGTCCCCCATTACCCCATTAAATGTGGAAGAAGTTAAAGTGAACAAACTTTCAAAAATGAATGGTGTGGCACCTCCGCTGTGGCGTGACTGGGTACCATCAGATGATAGTATGTTCGGTAGCGGAAATCAAAGTACTGATAACTTTGACATTTTGTTAAGTCGTCGACGTCGCTATCCCCACTTTGGAATGGAAGGAAGAGAGGTCGTCCTATCAAACCGTGATGGAGTAGATGTTGTTGATCCAGAAGCTTACGTGTCGGGACTGTTTTCCTTTGCCTTGAGAAACATTCTCCCAGGAATTCCTCAAGAGGCGTACGCGGGCCTCACCTTTGAAAGCAGTACATGTACTGTTAACAGACCCCTGTACGTGGCTTGGCGCCTGAGAGATGAACTGACACCCGATGTAATTTTACAAACATTAGAAAATGTGCTAAATTCAAATGAAGCATTTATTTTTGGTGAAATTCGAATAAAGCTACATTGGGTAGATCCTCGATTAGGGAGAGGACCACAGTCCCAGCGCACTAAAAAGTTCATGGATAGGGGTCTCTACCTTCAATCACATACCATTGAACCTTCAACGCAAATTTATTGCCTGCCTCAAAATTTGGTTCTGGCCAAAGCCAAGGCAGATAAGAAAAGATCGGTAGTGCGAAATCTAAAAATATTGAAAGATATCCATTTTCGTGGATTAAGAAAGCAAAAAAATTAGTTTGCCGTTGAACGTATTAATGGTTGTACCATAAGAGAAGTAAACAAGTTTCAGCAACATTTACTCCCCAACTATCAGATTGTAGTGTATCAAAGAGACCCGAAAACAAGACACACCGAGCGTATATTTGCAGGTCCACCTGCTCCAAAAAAGCTTTTTTTCAGTATCAAGACGGACATTACAGTACGATTTCCTTTATAACATCGTACTTGGGAGTAGGGACCTACTGTAAATATTGCCTGGAGGGTATGATAACATAATGTACCATAAATGCCAATATAAATGTGCATGGTGTCAAGTATACCATGGGATTGAAGAAGAAAAACAAGTTCCATGTCCTGATTCCCATCGAGTGTTTCCTTCCATGACTTGTTTTATGAACCATAAAGTTACTTCAGAGAGTGGTCGGGCAGTATGTAACGATGTGGTTGAATGTTCCACGTGCCCGAGTTCTTACGTATATGGGTAAACGTAAAGAAAATCATATTTGCGACGAAAGATTGTGCCATTTGTGTGAGAAACATGTATTGCCTGAGCATAAGTGTTTTGTACAGAACTAGAACCTCAACACTTTAATAAATACCTCATGATAATATTTGACTGCGAAACAAAGTTAGGTCCTTACATGAAGGCTGAGCGAGAACATGAAGTGAACTTGGTATGTGCTGGTCATCGTTGTCAGGATTCTTGGAACGAAAAAATGCAAGAGCCGCATGTATGACTTGCGGAGACAAAAACAAAGGGGGTAGTCGCGATTTCGCGTTTGGAACAATGGCCGAGTTTATAATGGACGTACTTATAGATCGCCATTCGTTTGCAAAAAATATTTTCTTATCACAGAGCAGATAGAAATTCGATATGATTTTGGCGGTAAAAACCATCATTGAGGACCAAGGATACGATAAAGACCTGCATCTCATCATACAAGGGCAAAAAATTATCCAAATGGCCCTTGGAAAACGAATTGTCTTCCGGGATACATACTTGTACATGTCGGTCAAACTAAGTAATGTACCCAAAACTTTATGGTTAGAAAATAACCTAAAGAAGGGTGAATTCCCATATTTATTTAATACGGACGACAATCAAGATTATGAGGGCCCTATACCCGATCTTAAGTGGTTTGAACCGGAAAATCGTGTTGAGGATGCAAAGGCATTATTCGAATGGCACAAGGCATGTAGTCAAGATCCAAAATACGAATTGATTATGCAGAAAGAACTAGTTAACTACTGTAGAAACGACGTTGATATTCTGGCAAGTGCTGTTGTGAAATTTAGTAATATAATTGAAGAACGCACAAACCGGTTGCAGTGCTTGTTAGTGTCTTCAACAATTGCAAGTCTGGCTATTAAAGTATTTCGCACATTATATATTAAGGAAGCCAATATAGCTGTCCTGCCCCGTCTTGGATTTCAACACCGAGATCGCCAAAGCAAAAAGGCCCTTCAGTGGCTGGAATATATGTCCCACACAACTTTTGTAAAAATCCAGTTGTACAAATCTAGCGGTAAGGGAGGAGAGGTCCCTATTGGCCGTACAAGGCAGACGGCTATCATAAAAATAATCGAACAAAACAAGTAACAGTCTGGGAATTTGACGGGTGTTACACGCATGGCCATAAGGAGTGCTATCCCAGCCTTATGCATAGCGTAATAGATGGGGGAGAGGGCCTCGAACAAAAATACCAACGTACTTTAGAAAAAGAAAATATATCAAACGTTAGGATACAAACTTATCCGTATTTGGGAATGTGAGTGGGACGCCAAAGTGAAAGCGGATAAGACCATCCAGGACTTTATTGGAACAAAATGCGCCACCCCGGATGAAGGCCTTAGTCCAAAGAACGCGATTAAAGACGGCAGAACGAAATGTTTTCGTTCGATGTATAAATGCAGCGAAAATGAAAAATTCATATGTGGACGTTACGTCATTCTATCCCTGGGTAATTGCGCGCTGCCCACTTCCGGTCAGAATGCCGATGGTGCATGAAGACAAGTTTCCAAAACCGGAAAACGTCAACGATCTTATTGACTGTACAA
Organism: Lepisma saccharinum; assembly: GCA_022664845.1. Classification (NCBI taxonomy): domain Eukaryota; kingdom Metazoa; phylum Arthropoda; class Insecta; order Zygentoma; family Lepismatidae; genus Lepisma; species Lepisma saccharinum. Next base: position 9,349 of record JAGDQP010013383.1, read on the forward strand.
TACTGCCCCCAGCTAATATGAAACTGCCAATCATTCCATTCATGTGTAATTCCAAACTTAAGTTTGGGTTATGTCGTACGTGCATGGAAGAAAACAATAACGCGGATTGTTACCATACAAAGGAACAACGGCAATTTAGGGGAGCGTTCTGCTCGCCAGAAATACACAAAGCGCTAAAACATGGAAATACCATCGAAAAATTCATGAAATTTGGGAATTCTAAATGGAAAAAGGCCTGTTTGAAAAGTACGTTGGCAGCTTCCTCACAATGAAGCAGGAAGCTACTGGATTTCCCCCAGAGTGTAAAACGAACCAATCTAAATAACAATATATACGAGAATACCAACAGCACGAAAATATCCGTATGGACTATAATAATGTATTTTGGAATCCTGGGCTTCGGTACATATCGACATTATTTTTAAATTCACTATATGGAAAATGGAGTCAACGTACCGATTTGGCACAGTCCAGGGTTGTCACGGACAGTGAGACGTTTCTCAAACTCCGGCTGTCCCCTCAAAATGGGGTATTTACCGTTGTTCCCGTGGGAGATAAAAACCTCATTGTTACATATAAAGACAGAGAGAATGTTAATAAGCCGCTTCCATTCTCGAATGTTTGCCTGGCGGCCTCTATATCATCATGGGCACGGTTGAAACTATATAAACTAATGGAGACCGTAGGCTACGACCGACTGCTGTATGTAGATACGGATTCGAATATGTTTATTCAAAACAAGTATGACAACCCCTTGCTTGATAATTGCAGGTGTCTCGGCGAACTTACAAATCAGATACCTGAGGGATGGGAGATGATATTATTTATTGGCCTAGGACCTAAAAATTATGCGTACCGCATACGAGAAATTAGTACAGGTAAAGTCAAGGATGTACTAAAAATTAGGGCCATTACCCCTAGAACCAAATTATAGAAAAAAAGATGAAATTACGCTAGACCATTTTTACGACTTAGTGACAGAAAAGACGCAAAAGAAAGTTATCTTCTCTCCCAACAACATTCGACGCAAGCCAGGTTTTGTCATTCTATCAAGACCCGAGACAAAGACTCACCAGGTAACCAAAAGCAAACGATGACGTATTATACAAAATGTAATTATAACAGAAAATAAGACATTACCCTATGGGTACAGACGACACTGAAAGGACAGACGTGTGTAAATAAGAGTGGTAGGGAGTTTTTTCCGTGTTCATGATTGTATAAAAAGGGAATAATCGATTGCCATCAGTCATTTCAAATCAGGATGTAGCCGTTTACACACCCTTGCCCCATCATTATTGCCGGCCCCTCAAGGGTTGGAAAGAGTTATTTTATAAATAAACTCTTGCAGTATAAAGTTACAATGTTTAGTATTAAATTCAACGAGATCGTTTTGTGCTACGGAGCGGCATTACCAAACCTTAGTGTTACAAACATTAAATTCCATTACTGCATTCCCGATGTGGAAACTTTTGAAATTCAACGGAATTCATTAATTATACTTGATGATTTAATGAGTGAAACTAATCATAACATTGCTAACCTATTTACGAAGTACGCTCATCATAAGAGCTTAACTGTGATATTTATTGTGCAAAACCTATTTCCTAAAGGTAAACATGCACGTGATATTTCCTTAAATTCACATTATTTCGTCGTTTTTAAAAATCCAAGAGATAAACTTCAAATTGAATAACTTCCAAGACAAACCATGTCACGGCATAGCAAGGGTGTGGTAGACGGATTTGAACAGGCTACGGCCAAACCACATAGTTACATATTATTTGATTTAACACAACAAATTCCCGACGCTTTACGACTACGTACAATTTTTTCTCCTGATGAAACTAGGCATTTATACACACATGTAAAAGATATACACACACCCATTACGCTCAGTTGACGTCAAGATGTCGAGCTTGAAACATTACCAAACTGAGCTCCGTGCCCTTTGCAGCTGTAAGGTTAAAAAACGTAACCTACTTATTTTAAAAGCATATGGTGGATTTATTCGAACCATAGCACAAGTAGCCAAAAACACAATAAATGGCAACATCCGCTTGAGTCCCCGTCAGAATCAAAGATTACGTCGACAAAGAAGACGTTGCGTGCATTGTCTCTTGCACTATCCAGTATAAAACCTAGCTGACGATTATTATCGCAAAAGGGTGGTGCTTTTTACCATTACTGTTAGCACCCATATTAAGTGCAGTTGCGGTAAGTCTATTCAATAGATAACATGGCTACTTCACAATTCCATAAAACGATTTTGGTACCGGAACATGCATCGGGACAATTGGCCTCATCCGTCAAATCCAATGAATCATACCACGCACGATTAGATCACCAAATGGAAAATGTATTAACACGTAAGGATCTTTCACCGCAGGCCAAATGGAAATTGTACCAACAGGCATTGCATAGGTACTTGGCTCATATCCCTCCAGCAAATCAACCCATTGCACTACCATTGGTAGAATCGGACGCAGCAAGCAAAAGTACTAGTACTACAAATAAATTATTTCAATTGATTCTTGATTCGGTCCCGAAAACCCTAAGTGGAAAAACAGGAGTTTTATTAAATCTACTGCAAGCATCCAATCGTATCAGTTGGGATCCAACCGGTGTAGTAACCATTGATAACACCCTCGTTCCGTGATCCAATATTATTGATCTTGTCAATTACGTGGTAAGACACCGAACACCACGCAATCCAATCTGAATTCAGGCATGTAAACAATTACTTCAACAAATTAATATCCCAAACGAACTCATTAATTTCCACTTTGGTGCTGGTGCACAACAACGGGTAAGTAGAAAAGCAAAGAAACCTCGTTCAAAGGTAAAGAAACCTCGTTCCAAAGAAAAGAAACGTACAAGCAAAATTTTAAGAAATTTTAAATTTTACAAGTTGTGAGTATGTCATTATCCAAATTGTATTATACGTATACGGAAACAGTATCTCTAGGTACGTAGTATTGCTAAACTCAAACAAAAAACACGTTCACCTAAACGAACGATTAAAAAGTGGTTAGCGTCACACGGTTGCATATACATTACATGCACCTGCACGTAAAAAGTTTCCGCGTAAACAATATTATGTGAGTGGTCCGTATGAATTACCTCAAATGGATTTAGCGGATATGCAAAATGTGGCAAATATAATGATGTGTACTGATACATTTTATGTTCAATCGATGTGTTTTCACACTATGCAACTTGTATTCCTGTCAGAAACCCTACGGGGCCCATTATGGCTGAAGCCATTATACAAATTTTAAAATCATGGAAATTACCACTAACACCCTGAAAAATGGATTTAGGAACGGAATTTTATAACCAATACGTCGTTTTTGAAAAGTACGGTGTCAATCATTATACTGTACATTCCGAAATGAAAGCTGCAATTGTTGAACGATTTATCCGTACATTTAAAGAAAAATTATACAAGTACTTTACTGCTGAACATACGTACCGGTACATTGATGTATTGTCCGATCTCGTACATAGCTATAACAACACAAAACACTCTACAATCAAAATGGCACCTGTTGATGTATTTGATAAATGGGAAATCTTATACGGAAACAAATCCCAAACGAAACCGAAATGTAAGTTGCAGTCTCCTGATTATGTTCGTGTAAGCAAATATAAACATAAATTAGAAAAGGAGTACTTACCAAAATGGTCGCGTGAAATTTTTATGGTCGAGCATTGTGTAAAAAGTACACCCGTTACCTATAAAATAAAAGACTGGAATGGTGATCCTATCAAGGGAAGCTTTTAGTTACGAATTGCAACGTGTTATGGTCGGCAGAAAGAAAACGTTCCTTATTGAAAAAGTTCTTAAACGTAATAAACGATGGGTTTATGTCAAATGGTTATTCTATCCTCCAAGTATGAATAGCTGGGTACGACGACAAACCGTTAAGTCTGCATCATGACGTCACCAAAACATGTAGATGAATTTTATGTGACGTTACCGTCCAAACCAAGTGCACATGTATTTCCCGATGATACAACTGCCTCGTATACGACCAAACTTGTACAACCACTTCATTTGACGGGGGATTGGGTGGTAGGTTTAACATAGGTAACCATTCCTTGGAGTTCTTATAATTTTCCACAGGAACAGGAAATTATTATTCAAACGAATGGCAAAAGAAAACGCAATATAATATGAAATTCCCACCGGGGTACTATGATTCAGTACCAAACTTAGTACAAAGTATTCCAGACATGCTTAAAGCACAACAAGAAGAACAAGCTTAAATGAAGCTAAAGAAAAAGCCAAGGAAAAAGAACGTTTACGACTGTTTATTCCAGAGTTACTTAAAGTAACTCAATTAAATAAACAATTAGAAGCTGAACTTGCTTGCGCGGATGATCCCATCATCCCCGATCTCGCGGACGAAGATGATGCAACAGCCATTGATGATCCACGCATGTTGCATTATGATAGTGCACGTGATCATGTATTTATTAAACATCGACGTTATCAAAGACGTCAATACGTGATTGGAATGACGCCTGGGTTACAAAACCTATTTGGGTTTATTAATGATCCAAACATAGAAAATCATAGTATTCACTATTTTCCACACAGTCGTCAACGACGACCCATGATCGTCAACATTCCTGCACCATTTCCATGTTAGTTGATTATAATATCCCTTCGGAAATTATTGTTTGTCTTGATGTGGTCAAAATACAACCTAATATTGGTAAGTTACTTCGTAAAATTAGTGCGCACGACTACCAGTATGGACAAATGCAAATGTACATGTTTGATCGTCCGAACTATATGAAAGTGGTAAAGCTATATTTCGATACTTTACATGTAGACTTAAAAGACGAGCGCGGTCGAAAATTTCAATTTCAATTTGGAACGTCAAGCATTACATTATTCTTTAAACGGAAAGCATGATTTCGGAAAGTACTGATGATAGTTTTTACGTTACGCTAAGTTCAAATGCCAGTACACATACGTATACGAAAAATACACCTACACATTTTCGTAATATAGTAAATCATCGGATTCATTTAAATGATGCATCGTGGGCACAAAAGTAAAACATCGTATTACATCGGGATATTATGCAACCATCCAGTAAGTATTGGATGAATTAAATGCAATTACTCCGGCATTACAATTTACGTATTCCAATACGGTTCAAAACCACGGTTAATATTGAAGCCATACGCCTATCGCCTCTCTTGGTATTGCAATTAGGATTCGAACCCAACATTAACATTTTAAAAATCGGTACTGTACAAAAACAGCCTTACCTAAGTATCGGATACCAACAACCAGTGTTTGTGTATACGGATCTCGTACAACCTCAATACGTAGGTGATACAAAAGCGCCATTACTTCGAATTGTGGCCACGAGTGATACAAATCATGGAAACGTACAAATCATTACATTCCAAAACGTTCATTGCTTTTCACTAGCCAAATTAAGTTTCGATACCAATGAGATCCTACTAAAGGACCATGCAGGACGTAATTTGCCATTTGCATCCGGGACATTGACGGTGACACTTCACTTTACACGTTTCCTACAATGACAGTAGTTCATCGTGGACGCGGAATTACATATTTCGCAGGACCCGTCTACCAGCGTGGACATGGAATTGGAAGTTTATTCCGTGATCGGTTAAGATTTGCAATGCCATTTATTAAACAAGGTGCCAAAGCTGTTGGACGACAGGCTCTACAGACAGGAATCCAAGTTGCTGGGGAGTAGTAATACCGTCACTTGACCTAACTTTGTGAGGAATTGCACTACTTTCCCCGTACCTGGCTGATAACAAGGAGTCCATTTTCCAGGGCTGTATGATACGCTATGTCGCCGAGTTTGTTCACAATGTATAAAAGGCTATGAGTAAGTAGTCCCGTCACTTGACCTCACTTTGTGAGGAATTGCATTACTTTCATTGTACTTAGCTGATAGCAAGGAGTCTATTTTATAGGGCTGTACGATACCCTGTGTCTCCGTGTTTGATCATAATGTATAAAAGGGTACGAGCACATTTTCTCATCCCCTTCGTGAAAGGTTACGTTTCGCATCACCTATTTATAAACGACTATGAACACATTTTTCCAAGCCTTATTTAACATAGCAGAAATTTCATAAAAGACTACGGCACCTTTTTTGCAACCCTTGTTGCGGACCTCGAGGTCAAACGTCAAATATTTAACCCTGTATATCTCGTAAACTGGTAGACATATTGAAATTTTCTTTTCACATTTGGAACTAGGACACTGAATATTATTTGTGAAAAAAGTGGTGACCCCGAGGTCAAAGGTCAAATATTAAACCCTCTATTTCTCGTAAACGGCTAGACATTAAAATTCTGTTTCCACATTCGCCATGGTGGCATTAAGTACAATTTGTGAAAAAAAGTGATGACCTCGAGATCAAAGGTCAAATATTGAACCATGTGTATCTCATAAACGGGTAGATATATTGAAATTTTATTTTCACATTTGGCATGTAGGCATCGAGTACTATTTGTGAAAAAAGTGGTGATCTCGAGGTCAAATGTCAAATATTAAACCCTGTATATCTCGTAAACGGCTTGACGTATTAAAATTCTGTTTTCGCATTTTGGTATGTGGGCATTAAGTAGTATTTGTGAAAAAAGTGGTCACCTTGAGGTCAAAGATAAAATATTGAACCCTGTATATCTCATAAATGGGTAGGAATATTGAAATTTTGTTTTCACATTTTTCATGTGGCCATCGAGTACTAGTTGTGAAAAAAGTGGGGACCTCGGGGTCAAAGGTCAAATATTAAACCCTGAATATCTCGTAAACGGCTAGACATATTGAAGTTTTGTTTTCACATATGGCATGGGGTATTGAGTGATTTAAGTACTTTTTATTCTATAACCAACTTATGAAAAAACACCTTTTATTATAATAAACATTTTATTATACATAAAAGACTACAGTTACTTTAAAAAACATCCCAAAGATCAACAGAGCTTCAACCATAGTCTACACTGTAACATAAATTTGAAGTTTTGTGTACACTGCTAACTGAACTCATTTGGCTATGCATTTTGCAATCAATCTCACACACACACGCGCATGGTTCACGGAGAATTTAATCTCGCGCCAGGGACCTACACACATGGTTTACGGAGATCTTAATCTCGCGCCAGAGACCGACACATAACCTGGTTTACAGAGAACTTAATTTCACGCAAGAGATCATTCTCATAAACGAATAAAGCATAATATCGCTAACATTAATGTTACCAGTTGAGAATTTATTTAAGAATTCCTGTAGTGAATAGCCAGATGCACGACATGCTAAATAGAGATAACAATAGTGTCCACAGAACTGAGATAAATCAGCTTGTACACGTCTATTTATCCAAGTATAAAATAAACAGTTTCGTTTTAAAACCTTATATGGTACGGTATATATGGTGGAAGGCCGTAGCTATCAAAATATTAATCGTGCCCTGAATTAGAAATATAAAAAACAACCCAATGTTCACCGGGCTTATTACTAGGATCAGTATTTATAATAATGGCTGCAGCAAATGTATGGATAAACGGAGGTAGTTGAACTGCAGCATATAAAATGGTTACTAGGCAAATTCTGTTGTAATGCCTCATTAAGTTCAAGCCTATTTAACATTTTCTTTTAATTAATATATATTTTTCTCTGGAAATCAATTCCTAGTTCTGAGGAGAATTCGCCGTAAATATTAGCTGTTACATGAGATGGCAGTTCTTGCTTAAAATGAACCTCTAATTGTACACTTCCCTGTCGCTGGGGGCTAGTATGAAATGCAGCACCATCACCAGAATCGGGAGTAAAATCAAATACCAGTAGAGTATAACCATTAGGATATTCGGCAAGTGAAATATCATTACCTTGATTAGAATAATAATTACCAGAACCTGTAAATATCGTAGAATATGCTTGCATATAAAGCTTATTCTCAAAATCTGGCTGTAGTGGCCTAGATGGACCAGGAGTTCCGTCAACATACAATGTAAAGAATGACATACTGAAATGCTTAAAATTAAAAGGATTTGTTTGATAAGTACCGTTCAAAGCTGTATTAGTAACAAACCCTATAATAATACGTTTAGGCACTATGCCGGAAAACAAATCTGGAAGAGTGGTGTCCATAATGCCCTGCGGTAAAGTCTCTGTCTTCGCCTGCACCTTTGTTATTGGGTATTTTTCTCTAAATTAAGGATTTTGCAATTCTTTATTTTGTGCTATTTTCACCGTGGGTGATACATCAACCTTTTTCACAAACAGTGTTGCATCTGTAATTATAACTTTTCCCTCAGCTCCAGTCTCGCCCATTAGACAAAATACGGGTTTGACTTGAATCAGCTTAACACGCAACTGTATACCACTCAACAGAAATTTTTCCTGATTAAAAATATCACTAGTAATTCAAAGGGCTGACTTAACGCTGTGAGAGTTGAGCGTTGTTTAAAACCCTGATTATCATTTTCGGCCACACTGTCCATATGACCGGCAGTATTTTTAAACCACATTGCGCTCTGAAGATGAGTTGCTTTTGCATTGGCATTATAATTCAGTAGTTTTTCAATATACAATCGAAATGTATAACTATGCGAAGAATAGGAAATTAGTTGATTATTCAAATATATTTGTACCTCGCTGAACATTTCACTGAGAAAATCATTTGCAGGACCTATTTTGTTATCAGTAGTTGTTAAATCAGAACCATCAGGTTTAGTAATTTTACCTCTTATATGTAGCATTGTATGTGGTAAATCAATATAATCATCACCGTGGCCAGGAACTACAAATTCTATGGGTGCATTATCCGATATTGACGCCACAGGTTTATACGGCACTGTTCTATTACCAATAATACTTGTTTCAGCGGGCAGACCTGCAAATAGATCAAATTCTGATTTCGTACACTCACACTGCATTTTGGGTTTTTCTGCTATTAATACCAACATTAGTTTATTTTTATAATACCTTATTACGAAAATGTAGTTTTACGGGACCCCGGTGTTTCTGAGATCCGTATTCGGGTCTTACTTTAAAAGCCGTGTTATTCGTACTCTACAACGTCCAAGTACCTCAAAAAACTTCACTTGTAAAATTGGATCCGGGATTTCGTTTGATATAAAAGTGCATACAAAATGTATAGCTTAAGTTCCTGCACATTCCGTGCGTGGCGCTGCCCTCGTTAATCGTATAAAGGTGTATATCTTTTTTCACTCATGCCATGCCTTTACTGGAATCCGCATAGACGTTGGCAAACCTGACGCGTGATCTAACACACACTTAACTGCGCATGCGTTCATTTCTCCCACCAGTTCTTGCTGTCTTGTTCCTCACAACGTACAGAACTTATAGTGTCTATGTGTGCGTGTGTGTGTTTTGCACATACATATTGAAAACAGTGAAGGGTTCCTATTTGTATCACGAAAAGAGGGTTGGGTGATAAAAGAGCAAACTTGACCTTGGCGTTCCATTCGGAAAGAACGAAAGGTGATATGAACCAAGTTACGAAGCAACACGGCAGAAATTAAGGTCATGAGGCCATCTTAAATAGCTCTGTGTATTCTTATGGGTTTAGTGCAAGAACCCCTCGCAATCAAAAAGTAAATTGTAATAACTCTAAAAGTATAAATGATGTGGAGAAACTGAAAACAGTTTTAGTATCAGAGTCCCCGGGAGTTTTCAACCTCAAATATTAATGGTCCTCCGTGAAGTTTTGGATTTGACGCCCCCCCCCCTTTTCAAACACAGTAGGGGTAGAAAAAAGGAAAAGGATTTGGGTTCAGCGAGCTTCAAAATGGAAGTAAAGAACAATTTGGGGTGACAGTTTTAGGTCCCTTGATAGCAAAAACTAAAGTAAGGGACTATATCCGGCTCCCGTCTGTCCGTCTGTCTGTCTGTTGCAAGAAATTATATCTCAGGAACCAGAAGACGTAGGAACTTGGTTGAGGTGTCATTTGAAAGCTCTCGTTAATTCATTAGGAATGGCTATCTTACTTTTTGTATTAGTCACCCCCTATAGGGTGAAACGGGGGATTGGGGTACAACTCAGACTCTTATATCTCAGGAACTAGAAGACGTAGGGACTTGGTTAAGGTATCATTAGAAAAGTCTCGTCAGTTTATTAGGATTGGCTCTCCTACTTTTTATTAGATACCCTATAGAGTGAAACGGGGGATTCGGGTAAAACTTATACTCCTATATCTCAGGAACTAGAAGACGTAGGGACTTGGTTAAGGTATCATTAGAAAAGTCTCGTCAGTTTATTAGAAGCGGGTTTCTAATTTTTTGGCTTCACAGCCCCAGGTGTGTAACGGGGGTGGCAAAGCTATACAATTCCACACGCGTCCATCGATGTACCCCAAACTAAGAATTGTCTTCGTTTGCCACTGGGCAAGGTCGCAAAGGTATTCCGGGTCCGACGTTGTTCTCCAGATATCAGTGTTGCCACTTTTTTATTTTTTTAAATTCCTTCCATACACTTCGACATAACAACACCAACTTTGCATTAACATTATTGGGGACAATGCAACAACACTGTGGCCCTAAGAACCCGAGTTTTCATTGTTGCCAACTTATGAAAAAATGCCACATATTTTGTGTTCCATGCTATCAAAGGACCGGAGCCATCGCGATTGTTAATTGAATCACAGCGCTAACTTGTTTAATTTGAGTAGTAAAAACAAACCCGAAGGGGAAATTAAAAATTACTAAATCTACTACAAGATTACAAGTAACATCAGCATGATAATATTAAAAAGGTTTCTGCTAATCAATCCTTAAATAATAGAGGTGCGAGGGGTAAAAGTAATAAAAGTCCGGTTTAACGCTTTTTTTTTAGTTTTTCGAAACCCCGGTGGTGGTGGGAGCGTATAATCTATCGGATGACAGAATATGTAAACAAGAAAAGTAGCGCAAGAAGAAAGAGCAAGAAACACGGATACGCACAAATTATATTATCAGAAATAAAATGTACACATCAATTCCCTTCCTCACGGTTTTTGGGAATTTAAAAACTAGCATCTCGTCAACTCCCGTGGTCCAGTAAATCCAGTCACTGGTATTTGAGTTATTATGTCGCGTTCAGGAAACTTTGGCTCAGGTCAGGATAGGGTAAGGGCAATGATAACTAAGGTATCGGCCAGGGCCATTCTTAAGTTACCATGCCGGCATTTGTCTGGTAAAACTGAGGAAAGCCCTGGAAAATCTGTCACGATGGTCGCCGACGTAGTTCGAACCTACGTACCTACCCATTGCCTCTTCGCAGTCAGAGACGTTACCCCCTGGACCACAGACTAGGTGCTGGTAGCTGGCTTTGAGTAAGGACTAAGGAAGCGGATCGGGCTTCAGTCCAGCTCAAGCTTGCCATTTTGGCAATCTTTCCATTTCTTTATTAAGTGAATTGAGTCGACTTAGTTCATGTGGTAGTTCATCTGACTTCGTCGTGAATCATCCTGTATACAAATTATTAGGTAGCGCCCCTTTCAAGGAATTGTCTACCTCTTTGAGGCGCGATGCCACATATGAGAAAGGTGATTCGTAACCTAAAAAAATACAATAGTTTTTCCTCAACAATCGCTTAGTCTTCTACAGCGTTCAAGATTTTCTAAGGATAAAGCAAAAAAATGAACATTTATGTCCCTACAATAGTCATGTAATGCATCCTGTTTTATCAATTGCCGGGAAAGACATCAAATAAATGACCAAATTTAAGTTAAACGAGACTCTTGAAGAAAAGTCCAATGAAATGGTATAATTGAATTTTATTTATGTCATGTAGTCATCTTAGGTTCAGGCCAGAATAAAGTGGTGAAAAGGATGTTGGAAGGTAGTCGGCCAGGACCCTTTTGTAAGTACGGTACCACTCCAGCATTTGCCTGGTGCTACTGAGAGATAAGGCGAATTGAATCAAACGGAATAATACAAGGTCTCGTCAATTTCACTTGTTGTATTGTAATCAATCGCAGTGGCGTAGCAAAGGGGGTACACTTGGGCGTCCCCTTAAATTACAGAATTATTTTGCACTAATATTTTAAGTGCTTTTAACACTAATTTTCATTCATCATATGTCAGAAATAGGCAATGTTAGAATATATTTTCGTACATTAAATGTGTCTCACATATTGAAAACAAAGTTTTAGTGCATTTTATGTAGACTTACTACATTTAGAGACTTGACAACATACTTAATCCTGATTTAAATATGAATGCAGGGTATCATTATAAAGTATTTATCCACCAGGAAGAAACAAAGACAGAGAGGGTTTGTGTTTGTTTTGACATTCGAACTACATAAGCATGCCATACTTTCCAATTTGAAATGCCATTCCCAGCAAACCGAATGATTTGCACTGTTGTGCCGATCAACAGAAAAAAAACAACGATATCTTGAAATGAAGCAGAAATTAACAACGTTTTTCTTTGCAAATTCCTTTCAAATGCAATTGATTGTAACGTATTATATTGCCATTGGTCTCCTGAAACTAAATAAAACCCGGAAATACTCAATCTGTATGGACGGCAGCAGGACTCAAACCTATATGCCTCCCCAGTGTCGAACTCGCGTACCTACCCAATGCTGATCCAAAGTCCGCGACGATACTGCCTGGGTAGTTCTTAGCGTCCCCGTGTAAACCCAAGTGAATACGGAAATATACAGTCTTTGGCCTATCCGTTTTTCTTAAATCTCAGTAACTACAAAACAGACAGAGATGAGCCATACATGTACATCATTGGGTTCCTCATGGTATGAAACTTTGGGAACAACTATGACTAAATCTAAAACTGGTAGGTACTTTCCAATAGCCTAGCATTATCTTTTGTAAAAAATGACGGTATGGTATTTTCTTTTTGAACGTTCACTTGATTTATACGGTGGCGCTATGCTTTTTTAAACTATTATGTAGCTTGTTTGATTACTTTTTATTTTATTATGAAGTAATTGAATTATCTGCCTGTATTGCAACAGTGCGGTTGCATATACAGATTATCTGCTGAAAGGGATAGCTTATATTATTCCTTTTGATTTATTTCGCCTTATTCCTCGGTCACACCAGGCAAATTCTAGGATGGTCTTTTCAGTAAAGCAAGGGCCGATTCCTTAACACATCCACTTTTATCCTATTCCTTCTTGTGCCAAAGTTGTTTAAAACCCATCAATAAACAATTCACAATTCAAAATTCTAACCAAAATAGAATAGAAAAAATCTTCACATTACAAATATTCTACCTACGATCATCGCCCATTATGTAGAATGCCTGATTTAATACATTGCCGGTGATATGTGCAATTAGTGACAAAAGGTCTTCCCTTTTCGTAAAAATTGATTTGCGAAGTCTTTGGACAGGTAATTAAATGGACGAACTGATTTGAGTAAAGTTTCCCCTAACCTAATGAGATCATAACTTTCTGTAAATTACACGAAACAGAACATAAATAGGTTGATCTATTTTAAAGTTATTCAAAACGAAATATTGCCAAGGCTGAATAATTGTTTTCGCTGACTGTACATGTATAATACAAAACCCGACTG
>JAGDQP010013383.1:27906-43761 GCA_022664845.1 Lepisma saccharinum
TATAAAACTTTTTCAATGCATATTGTTTTCGCATCAACAGGCGTGCAACACACAGCCCCGTGGCAACTAGGAATGTCGCGGATTTCCGATAGGTAATGGGGAGGTACGCGAATTCGAGCCCGCTCACGGCTACCCTCACTGAAGGGTTGCAGAGTTTTCATCAGACTTAGAATATTAATACCGGGGTGGTACTTCAATGCACTAGATTCTACCTTCCCCATCCCTGCACCCGAAAACTGAACGTCTAGGCACGTCATCTCTCGGACGTAACTGAGTTATGACAAAATTTTCTATTCAGCCCATAAAAGAAAATTGGGAAGCAATCCAGATTATGGTAAGAACAGAACAGAGTAACCTATCCTACATCTCCTAATTCAGTTTAACAGAACCAACTTTAAATAATTTCAGCTAATCTAACGCAAAGAATGTGTAGTAAATCAAGAAATTGAATGAAGAATTCGAGGGCATGAAAGGTACTTCTAACACGGAATACAGCTTTTTTTTTTTTAAAAAAAAGGATGTAGAAAAATTCAATGATGTATCTGCATGGGGTATCTTGATGAGTACGTTTCCACGAACTAAGCTGAAGCGTTTTAATTCTGTTACAAATCATTACATTTCTTCTGCTACAAATGCTGAACCTAGATCTCCCAGTTGCCTGATTAGTGCTCTACAATTAAGCTACTGCAGCCACGACCAAGTTCTGTGTACTTGAGAATTCCTTTTTGCTTGAGCTGAGTGGAAAGTAAAGACAATTGACTACAAGTGGAGACATTTAATTCAAAAATCTTTTTTAATGGAGAAAGCCTTCCGGGAATTGTGTAACAGGAAAGAATTAGACCCTAGTTTCCTTCACATAAAGACCTCGTTGACTTACTTGTAGATCACTCGTCCGGAATCGGGGATCCTGCTTTCATTCCCAGTAGTGGTAATTGATTATTTTTCCTTTATTTTTACACAACCGGATTACCGGTACCATTAATGATATCTTTATGTAAGGGAATGCTGCATGTAATTCTCTCGTACCATCCCAGCATTTGCCTCGTGTGACCGAGGGAAACCAGGGAAAACCTCAGTCAGGATGTCCGGACCCGGGTTTGAACCCGCGTTCTCCCCATTGCTAAGCCAATGCTCTAACACTGAGCCACGGCAGCTGGGTATAACTTATTTTGAAAAATAATATGCAGGAAAAAATTATAAAATGCTTTTACACCCCTCAATTTTTCATTTATCGCTTCCTGATACCATCATGTTTCGAGATACTGACATGAAGCACAAAGGTTGGTACGACTGAACATAGAATGGTTTCATAATGATAGTATGAACAATTCGTATATGGGTCTCGCAATGGTAAAAGAGTAAAGGGGATTCACATTGACTATTGCATGATTAGGGAGGGGAAAAAATTGGATTTTCTAAAATCGAAGTAAATAGCGTTGATAACGATAATTTCTCAGTCTAATATACGCTTTTACATATAATTATACATAATAATCAATGGTGGGTCCCACAAACATACAGCCTGTCAAGGATTCCATAATGGTAGACGAATATAAATATATATATATATATATATATATATATATATATATATATATATATATATACATAAAATAATGACTCTTTGAGCATCATATGGAGAATATCTGAGATCTGAGTAGTATAAAGCAAATAACAAAAGAACTTTAGAGAGTCCCGTTTCAAACATCAAAAGAGGAAAGGTAAAACAATTTTTACTTGAAGTGAAAAACTAGTTCAAAATTTACTGAAACGTGCAATTAAATTGTTCAGTAGAAAAGATACTTACTGAACATGGAGAAACGAAAATGAACGTTAAAACCTATGGTTACTGGGTAATTATTTATTCCATATTGAATCGAGTAGTCCATAGAACACTAACGATATGCACCAAAGATAGGACAAAACGCCTGTTTCTGTCAGTTCTTAAAAATGCGGCACGAAATTTATGTTTTATAATTTTTGTTAATATGTTGTTATTTACGTTTATCATTTACAAAGAAGACGTTAATAGCAAAATACACAAAATAAGTTACATGCCAAGTTATAATTTATAGTAAATGTAATATCTCCCTCTCTATATATATCTGTGTGTTCAAAAAGGCACCAGCAGGCGATTGTCCTAAGTTAGGTTTTCCAGTGTTTTCCTCAGCCACACCAGGAATGTACCGGGATGGTACCTTTAATCCATACCGCATCCATAGGTGCCTAAAAGCTATAAATAACATGCAAACCCAAGGAATATAATATTTATATAATGTTTTATATAGCCAAGGAGTATAATGTTTTATATTGTGTCCCGCAGACACGTGAAACTTGGTTTAAACTGTTATTTTTCAAATAAACCTTTCAATACCGGGCCGAAACGATATTTGTACCCTCGCCGATTTCGTTCAAAATTACATATAGTATAGGGTGGGGTGTCTAGTATGAAATCCCACCATTTTTGTTTTGCGTGGTTTTATATTGTGTCCTGCAGACACATGAAACTTCGTTTAAACTGTTATTTTTCAAATAATCCCTTCAATGAAAAGCGAAATACTTTTACCCCTGGTTATTCACATGATAGAAAATAAAAACAGTCAAACCTAATATATTTATAAACTTGAAATAAAAAGAAACCACACTCCAAAAAATTCAGGATAGAAAAAAAATGTTAATAATAAAATTTATATATGTAACACGGAACCTCCCCAACTGAAACCCAACCTCTGCAGAAATAGGGACCATAACCCTACCTACGCTGTGAGAGAGAACCCACAAAAAAAAAAAAAAAGAAGAAGAAATTTAACAAACAAAGCTATCGATATATGAGATAGCAGTACTAGGAAAAGGACACACACGTAAACCGGACAAAAAGACTTTATTACGACAATTAAAAACCTCAGATGTAACATAGACAGGAAACCCCGGAGGACCCTTAAAACCAAACAGATACCTAACTACAGGACGGCTCTCCCACCCAGGAACAAGGGCCCCATTGAACCTGATTTACTACTTCATTGTTCACAGGAGCAGACGGGATAGCTCCATGATGAAATACTAAAACTGCTTTAAAAAGGAACTAAAGCCAACCTGACTAATACACAAATACAAACAATAAAAGCAATTAAAGACATTAATATCGAACCCATTGACAAATCTGGAAGCCTAGTACACATGCACAAAACAGATCATAAAAAGAAGCACTATTACAACTAGATGACAAAACAGATTTTAGAGAAATTTACCAAAAAGAAAAGTAATTAAAGAAATAATAAAGAAAAATATAAGAGTTTTTGAAAACTATCAAAATCAGAATTGCTGAAACACTATTACTTGGGGAGACCAACGAACCACTAAAGTCACACTAGGAAAGTTCTATATCCTACCAAAAATACACAAACAACCAAGACCTGAAACCAATCTCCCACCAGGCAGGCCCATAATGTCAGCTTGCATTGGGCCCCCGAAAAGCCTAGAGATTTTTTACATATTTTCTTATGAAACTCTTACTTACGCTACCAAAATGGTTAGGAGACATATCAGTGTTGTTACAAAGGATAAGAAAAATGAATAAAATAAAAACCTCGGACATTCTACTTACAAATGATATAAAAATCGTATACCCGAGCATAGACATCAAAAGAGGCATAGAACTAGTTACAGATACTATACATCTTAATACGAATGGCTATTAATAGCCTGTGAAAAGGAAATACTGAAACTCCTCCCCAACTGATGAGAAGGGGCGTGGAGATTCGGATATAGAGCATGTACTTTATAATTCAGGCAAACTAGAATTCACGCTTGAATAGGACAAAACGAAAATAAACTTTCTGGACGTGACAATTAAGAAAAGAGCAAGTGGATGAGTGGAAATGGACGTCTATTATAAACCAACAACGAGACACGAGTCCTTGGAAGCCAGTTCGGCACACCCAACTCCGCTGAAATCTTGCTGATCAAAATCAAGGGCTGAAACTGATTAGAATTGTTGACAACAGAGATAAGGTAAAAAAGAGATTAATTGAACTAGGAAGAAATTTCCGAAATAGAGGCTATAAAAATATTACCAAATCTACAATAACGAAATTCCTTGAACACAAAAAACAGGGAGGAAATAGAAGAAAATGCCCTCTCACTTATCACTCTAATTATGAAATGAAAATAAATATACTGGTCCTAAAGTTTTGGAACAATATCAAAATAGAATATAGTAAATATGAATGCCACAGGAAACTTCAATGATAGCATACAGAAAACCTCACAATCTGAGATGAATGTTGACAAATGGCACCTTCTCACAGGTCAGAAAACAGAAAAAGGACCCAAAGAATTAGAAAAAAACCTTTCCAAATAACAAAATAAACCACACATATATGACTGGGAAACACTAGACGGAATTTTTCCAATATGTAACAGATCCAACTCAGGACTGAACTTAAAAGCAAGATGAAATAACAAAAATATAAGATCGACCGAATGTCGGGATAATACCATAAAAACTGTCAGGAACACATGGCAGCACATCTCTACATGAATTACAAGAATTGAAGCCACACGACCCTACAAATGGGCAAAGCAATATCAAACTAGAAGTAGTGAGACAAACCCTTCCCCTCCCCCCGGGAGAAGGACGAGCAAAAACCGCTGAAAAGAAGTATTAGAAACCCTTCTATAAAAATAGCACCAACAGTATTAGAAACCCTTCTATAAAAACAGCACCAACACTATCACCGCTGGTGACACTAACGGATAAAAATAATAATAATAATAAACCACATTACCAACACAAAGACACTCTTACACAAGAGGGGATGTTACAATCCCAATAATATGGAACAACTGACCAAAACGAATTTCCAGAAACGTAGAGAACAAAACATTTTATCAACACTATAATAATAATTGTTACTACTGAGTAATAATAATAATACAAAGTAATACTGACAGTATAATCAAAGCCTGGACAGTATACAGGCCTAAACAACTTATAAATCAATTACACATGCTGAAACAACCATACGTGAACAAGAACCCAATAATAATGATAATAATAATAATAATGATAATAATAATAATATATAATAATAATAATAGCCAAGAGAACCACCATGTTTTGGAGTCTCTTTGAAAGGAAAATTATACTGAGAAAGAACCGGAGACATGGAGCTGAATAAGTTTCATTAATAATTAAGTAACCAACAATCATATTAACACGAATAGTTAGAAACAATTTCAAACAAAGAGACCAGTGAGTCAAATGTCATGTCTGACCCACATAACTACAGAGCCCCTAAGAGTGAAAGAGCATCACTTTTACTTAAAAACAAGTTATCGAACCCAAACTTTTGGAAATCCGGTCCAGTAGGAAGACCGATACATACAAAAGAGATTCAGAGCTAAATAAGGCTCGACCAAAACACACGAAGGAAAAGGAAAGAACAAAAAAAGGAGGAAAGAAAAAGAGAGCAGAGGGAAACTACCCAGAAAGAGACCCTACATTTATGAGCATTTAATAGCTGGTGGGAAAGGTAGGACCGGTTTCTCATAAAATTGTGTATTGATTCAGTAAATATCTACGTGCTTTGTATTAAGATGTTAAGGCTACATTTCACATGTCATGCAAGAAGCTTATATTACCTTCCTCTAGAGTCTAATAAACGTGAAAACTCAACTGGATATTTGAGTTCATATAGTGGTGATTATGATTAAGATTACGGAAATTGTGGTATGTTTTTAGAACTTCTCCCGTTCATCTAATCTTCGTGCTTCTTTTATAAGATAATTGGTTTTCAACAGATTACTGCAGAAATGATCTAATCAAAGGCGGCACTGAGTGGCAATGCACATACACAAGATGAACTATTTTCCGGATATTTAAAGAACAAATCCCTTAGAGCGTATCACAAGCTGGAGAGAAGAATGAATTGGATTTTACGATAATTTCATGTGACGTTGGATAGAGAGAGAGACACAGAATTATTCTCATAGATGATGATGATTAAATATTAAGTTCCTTACGATAATTAACAGATTATGTTATTCACTAAGATCGTTTAGATACATTGCATATTACTTCTTCTGGTTAAGGAGTTGTTTAATTTTCGAACTAAATTCAAATGTTTATGACTTATGTCCTGTAGCTGTATATACTATATTCGAATGAAGTTCGGGGTACAATAAATTATTTATGACATTTGCCATATAGTTGCAAATGTTATTTTCGAATGAAATTCGGTGTGTAATCACTATTCATGGCGTTTAGTATCTAACTGTAGAGGCTATTCTTTAATAAAGTGCATGTGTGTGATTAGTCTTCATTGTTTATACCATATAGCATTAAGTGTTATTTTCGGACTAGGGTTCAAGCATCTACAGATGTATTACTGATTTTTAAGACGGTTCAGAAGTAGTACATAATAAGATAATTATGAATTACAAGCTATACTATTAAACTTTGCTCTACATGGGTTCCTGAAGATTAAGAAAAAGTGGAAAGGAAGTTGAGAAATGATGATATCTAATGCAAATGTAGTTTGGTTGAAGTTTTACTATATTTATCTTGGTATTGAAGAAACTGCGATAAATATTATTGTAAATGTCGACATCGAGTTCAGTGGGGTTAATTTTATAGTCACGTCTCCAACTTGTAAACTAATCCTTGTTCAGTCTATTCTACAGATTTTATGATACAACGACATTTTATGATTTAGGAATCTTTTCATGAAGTGACAAGCTTAATTGGATATCTGAGTTTGTATTAGTGGTGCAGTGTTTAAGATTAAGGAAATTGTGGGATGCGTTTTAGATCTTTCTCATACATCTAATCTTCCTGCTACTTTTATAAGATAACTGGTTTTCAACAGATCACTTCAGTTATAACCTAGTAAGAGATATGTGTAGTGTTTCAACTTTTACACGACCGCTAATAATTCTCACGTCCATGTATCTCTAGCGTTGTTCTGTCAGATTAAACTTACGGAAACAAAATACAATTGGCTTCCAACACTTAATTTTACAGTTAAAGTGTCATAACCAACCTTTTCTTTTCTTTCTATCTGTGTAAACTTGCAATGGAGCATTTGGGTCGTAATGTAAAGAAGCCGTACTTTTACCAGTGCATCCCTCAGTTGTTCAAAACTTTCCTGATGTTCAGGTAACCACCTCAAACGCTTCTTCATAGAGCATATTTACGAAAGGGGTGCATTTGCTCAGAGTAGTTTTGTATTTGTAAACTGCAAAAGTTGATTAAACCAATAGATCACCTAGCGTTTTGACAATTCTCTGAGGTTGGAGATAGAAGATAGCTGATTTGATACTATTAGAAATTTGCATGCTATTTTCTGATATTTTGAAACTTAAGGCTACTGTCTCGTTATACATTATTTGTGCCTTCTTTATACATGTACTGATTGTGACTGCCCTGGTGCGTTGAAGTAATTGTTTGAAAGTTTCGAAAACTTCTGAGAAGTGTTTGTGGATAATAGTAGCTCAAAAATTTTATGACTTATAGTTCAGTGAGCTTACGCATTATATAATTTAAACACTGTGCCGAGATGGCTAAGCCAACAGACATGAGCTGGAAAGTGAAGCTTCTTAGAAGATTCAAATTATTGGCTACTAAGCGTTTGCGTTCCTATATCAATGGGATTGTGAAGTAGATTTATTCTATATCTAAAACTATAAAGTACCTTGCAAACTTAAATATGTGCAACACACTTTTTATTGGAGGTTGAGTTTTTATGGATATAATTATTACAAAAGCAAAAATCTACGTAAATGCGCCATCTCTAATTCATTTTACGAACGAGTACAACAACTCTCCTACAGTATTCCGACTGACCTTGCATCAGAAAACCTGGGGTTATGAAATATTGTACCTGTTTCTTCACATCATCCAGAATACTCAATTAGATCTCCCTAGATTAAAAATAAAATGTTTAAGGTCCTCACTGACAGCGATTTGGTATTGGTATCAATCTACAATCCCTATATCAGTTGGAGCATATGAGGAAAGACTACCTAAATGAGCATAGAAGCTGCTCGACCTATTTCCTCTGTTCTGTAGTTAAAATTTAGCTAATGTTAAAATTTTTGATATTAAAGAGGTCCTTACTACGTTCCAGACTTTTCCTAAGTTGTTCTGATTCGTCCTCTTCTCTTCTGCATAACAATTATGCGCACAACCATTTTCGTGCAGTGGCGGTTCAAATTCATTTCCTCTATACTAACGTCAGCGTGCTTTGGGAACTCTGCATCCCTACAGTGTACATATCTTGTGTGCGCTGCCATATAGTTATTGGCTCTGTAACTTGTGTCGTGTGTATTTTATGTACATGTCTAAAAGCTGGAACTGGCAATTAATGAGTTTTAATGACTCATGTTTACTTATGGTGAACTCTTTATTCTCTAAATCCTGCAATCGATCTTTCAATTGTCTAATGTTGTCAAATTTCTCAATAGAGACCTGCTACAAATAAGATCGCTGGAGCCCTATTTCTAAGTGATAAAGCAATTTATGAACTAGCACGTCCTCATTCAATTCTCTTATCAATCGTAATTTTGAAACTATGTACTATAGCGAAGTCTCGTCTACTTGTTGCATACGAGAACTCAAACTGATTTCTGCTCTGATAGCATCTTTGATGGGGTGTAACTCATCAGAAAGCATATCTTTGAACTGCTGGTATATCTTTGAATTATTGAAATAAACAAACCTTGTGCATATGCTTCAAGGCATGCACTAAGCCGAGTTTTAAGACCTGAATCTTACCACAAATTTATGTCACCGAGTAAATTCAAATTTCCGCATGAAATCTAGAATAGATTCTCCGGGTTTGTAAGTAGGGGAACTAATGTGGCTTTTTGTGCGGCTTTTAGCCTGTCGTCACCACTTGAGGCATGTGTTTTTCTTGTTTCCGGTATTTTCTAATGTAGAACTATTTACTCAAAACAATAGTATTAACTAATTACTAAAATAATCTAAGCATTGGCTGCTGCTACAACAACAGTAATTACTAACGCGCTGACACGGGTTCAATGTTTATGAAAAATGCTTGCTAACTATAATCGCTACCCTATTATTCTTAATACCGTATTTAGCCACCAAATAAGGCAATCACTTAGTCACCTATATTACACTTAATATCAAATCACATAGTAAGAACAGAAAAACAATATATGAGAAAGTCAAACCACATTCTTTGTAAAGGAAAATTTTTCTTAAGTAATTTGAAAATTTTGCTTAAAGAAGTCTCTTCTGTCTGCCTTCAAGAGTAAAGAAAAATAAGTTTTGCTGATGGTAAGTTGTATTCCTCAGAGACAGCACTCATAGTCAGTAGAAACAAAGAATAATCAATATTGTGTATTGACTTCTGTTGCATCACGAAGCAACCTCTATCAATGGGCCTAATATAGGCAGCTTGCCTACCTACAACTTCACCTTAAGAGTGTCCTTCTCTTAATACACAGTACTCGGAATTGCAAGCTTACTAAGTCCTTTTCATATTTCAGTAGTTCCTGTCACAAAAATAAAAGTCAATAATCGACTGAGTAAATGAAGAAGTGCCACTGTTATAAAGGATAACACATACTAAGAAAAAATTGTGGCTTGCTTCGAAAAGCCGGTATTTAGTAAATGAAAGAAAATCTTATCTCTGGTTAAGATGAGTAAAGAATTGAACAATTAAAAATGCGGCAGCTCAACAAGAAAAGCCAGATTATGAAGATATGAATTGTATATCCTGCAACATGATATTCTCTGAACACACAGTGGGGTTACGAGTTATGTGTATCATGTGTTCGATGTTAGCACATAAAGAATATGCTGGTGCAGAAAAGGAGTACTACCTTTGACTTTTGTAAACATACATTTATTATCACTATATCACACTTGAACATTATTTTGAACTGTTAAAATTTATTCTTAAATATTTAACTTAACTTTAAAGGGTAAACTATGTTTAGACCACAGTACTAAATATCAAGATTATGACATTTATAAAATAAGTAATTCATATTATAGTCATGAGTTTCTAATCTAAATATGCTGCTACATTATTAACCAAATATATTTCAGATATGAAATTAACACAGACAAATTTACAGTCGCCACGACAGGGACCCGAACCCGGGTTTCCCATTTGCCGGGCAGGTATTTTAAAATTGCACCACCAGGGAACGGTCAATTCCCAGTGTATATGGAGTGAGCCTCTCGTCAAGACACTCGCCAAACTCCTAAATTGCTGGTTACGAGGTCTAGGCACCCCAATCATGTGGAAATGTTTAGTTGAGGATTTTTTCTGTCATCGCGCAGTACGAGGGAATAGATGTTATTAATTTCTTTCACAAATAACTTTGTGTATGGTAAATCTTGAACTTAACACAGAAAAATTGACAGCCGCCTCGACCGGGACACGAATCCAGATCTCCCAGTTGCCGACTAGTTATGCTATCATTACACCACCACGGCAGGGCCATGGAGTGCTCCTCTCACCTAGACACTCTCTCAAATCCTAAATTGCTGGTTACGAGTGATAACCGTTCGTTATTCTGTTATATTTATATTATTGTAATTATTCTTTGTTTAGTTTGTTACACCACAGACGCAAGCAAGGTTTTAGTTTACATTATATTTTGTTTCAATGTTCTCTTTGAGAGAGTGATATTTCAACGATAGGTAGTAATGGAATTTTCCATATCGCGATTTAACCTTGAAGTGCGCAAGATGAACAGAGAGAAGACAAGTCTCAAGTTTCAGTCTGCGAGACACTCATTCTATTCAAACACGTGAATTGGAAAGTCAAGTTATGCAAACCAATTTCTATTCGAGTTTGTCCGTGAAAAGTCACGTTTTGTGATACAGCGAAATAGAAGAATAACTATATCAAATAGACACGAAATGCTTCAAGACAGCCAAGTCAAATATCATATTGCAATAGACAAGCATATCACATATCGGCGACAAAGAGACAGCCAAGCACAGTGTAGTGTTCAGTGATTGTGATTGGACAAAAGACTTTAGACACGCCTCTCAAGGAAGATCCCTGACTGGAAAGTATCCAGGAGAACATTAACAAATAGTCATGTAATTGTACACCATTTAAGTGAGGGTGGTGAGAGGTAGTTCAAGAGAACCATCAGCAGTTACTTCGTCTGTCCGTAGACCATCAAGAGATAGACGCAAGAAGCTCTGAATATCACTGAAGCCAACTTTGTAATATTTCTCTAGTAACCAGCCTCTACAAGCGTCGAAGACAACAGAACAACTTGTATTCATCTTATGACCATTTCCAACTATACACTAACATCTATAAAATACTTTCTCTCCTGTATTCCAGTAGGTAAGTTGGAAATAACTCTCTCTTTACTCATGGTTGTTACTTAAGTTGATATGCATACATTCTTCGTATTCATACGATGGAAGATCAAAGAGTTAAATAATTACTTGCTTTAATGTTCTCTCGGATTTATATATATATTTCTATTAGTTATATAAACATT
The DNA here is from genome assembly GCA_022664845.1 of Lepisma saccharinum. Taxonomy (NCBI): domain Eukaryota; kingdom Metazoa; phylum Arthropoda; class Insecta; order Zygentoma; family Lepismatidae; genus Lepisma; species Lepisma saccharinum. Next base: position 39,412 of record JAGDQP010013383.1, read on the forward strand.
TAATTACACAGTCGAATCTGTGGAATTTTCTTTAACAAGTTTCCTGAACAATATCTTTAAATTTATGGTTTATAGTGTAGTTATTTACCGAACATATCATATCGTGGATGGACTCGTTATATCCTAACGTAACGCCCCCAAATAACACCATTTTACACATCATTAAATAGGATTAACGCATAGGTTTCATCCATGGTAGCACGAGGTCCAGGTACACCACTCATCTATTCCTTCGTACTGCATGATAGCAGAAAAAGATGCCTCAACCAAAAATCTCAACACGAGTGGGGGCCTCGTTACCTCGTAACCAGCAATAGGGTGTTAGGAGAGTGTCTAGGCGTGAAGAGCAATCCATATGCACAGAGAATTGGCAGTGCCATGGTGGTGTAATGGTAGCATACGTAGCCGGTACTGAGAAATCCCGGTTGTCATTTTTTTTAATTTCAAGATTTACCATACTCAATGTTATTGGTGAAAAAGGTAATAATATCTATTCCTTCGTAGTGCATGATAGAATAATATTTGTCAACTAAAAATCTCCACATCAGTGGGGTGCTTAGATCTCGTAACCAGCAATAAGGGGTTGGGAGAGTGTCTAGGTGAGAGGAGTACTCCATATGAAGAGAGAATTGGCCGTGCCGTGGAGGTATAATGGTAGCTTACCTAGCAGCCAACTAGGATATCCGGGTTCGAGTGCCGGTCGAGACGGTTGTCATTTTTCTGTGTTAATTTCAAGATTTACCATACACAAGTTTATTTGTGAAAAGGTAATAACATGTATATTTATTACATCTCAGACATATTTGCAGTTGTTTTTAGTACATTCTATTGGAATATGTTGGAGATATTCGAAAAATAAAAGTAGTAGCCCATATTTGACCTCTAATTGTTTCAATAACGGAAAATATAGCAAACCAATAGAAAGTGGTTTCATTCTACTGGCGTATTTAAAGAAAAGTTAATGAAATAAGCTTTATCAGAAGATAATTTTACTTAGAAATAAAGATTCGGTATCTCATAGCGGAAAGATCAGGCTCTGTGCATGTGCCATTGAGAGGAATTAATTGAAAATGGATTGCTAAAATAATAAATGTTCAGCATATTCAATCATCTAGTGTCTATGGGTAGAACTTAAAAATAATAAGAGTGTGCACATATACAAAAAATTTCATCTGCACCATGTCGGGTCTCCCTTGGGAACACTGGGATCTTCTCTATGATAAGTGGGAATGTGCCGATTTGGCATAGAATGGAAGAGGTGTACTCAGTTTTCAGTAGTTCAGAAGCAATGGTCTATTGATTGGAATAGAATTAATACATCTTAGCAATTTGACTCACAATCTGGAGAGGTGCTAAAGGTTGATTGGGACTTAAACACAATTCCTTCTTGATACCAAGAGATTGAGTTAGTGACAACCCAATGAGAAGCACTTAGTCTAACTAGTGTCCTGTCTGTGACTTCGACGAATAACGTACATCCCTAACCCAGTTCGTCAGAGAAGATTGTAAGATAATGCGATTATGATAATTACCTGGCTTTTTAATAATAATTACTATTTTATTAAGATGTGTAGTTCATGTAAAAACCCGGTAGCATTCAGACTTGGACTTGTGGTGGACAGCAAACCAGCTGAATGTGCACGGAATATTCCAGGACTGGATTTCGGTATCTTTCCAGACGGGAAGTTAGATCGTTTAATTTCACTTTTACATACAACTGTTACATAACTGTTGTCCTTTTTTACTTGCTTAATCGTGCTGTTTTCTGTTACGTGACGAATATTTGTCCACCGTCTACGTAAGTTGCTCACCAAAAGCTGTATGATAGGTTAATGCACTGACGGTGTAGTTTGTTCTTCGATTCTTGTCTTTGAAATAATTCGTATCAATTAACATATAGTGCTACGAGCCTAACACTACGGTCTCTTGCAATACATCTTATTTCGAGATAATCCTTTTATTGTTAATACGCACCAAATAGAAGTAGAGTGTAGAGTTTCATTAGCTAACTTTAACACATTTGACTTAATCCCATATTTTTATCAGAATAATTAATACAAACAAAAATATTTTTGAAGAATTATAATTACTTGTGTCAGTGGCTGACTATTCCATAAAGCTCGGACTCGGAATTAACTTCGTTAACGTCTTTTTCATAGTGTGCAGGGCTATAACAGCTGTAAGTAAACCAGTAATTTTAGATATAGTACATAAATATTTAGCTGCTACTTTTCTATCTTGTACCTGTGAGCTTATTAACACAATCTGACAAACGAATGGTATAGGCATGCTTGACCAAGGTTAATCTGGATGCACGAACATTCATTTCCAGTCTATATTCTCTTTTATGAAAAATGCATCTTAATATATTACATCTAGGGGCTGATATTTCAGAAAGAGGTTTTTCAGAATTAATGTGATCTTTATATCTGCATGGTCAGCATGTGATATACTTAGAAATCAAGAATAAACTGTGCTTTGAACGCCATAATTATAATGCAGTCTTTTAATTTAAAGTTCAAGCTGCCGTTGGTAAACCTATGCCATAGTTTTCTTGGAGGGATGCGATGAGTTATCCTATTTGATTATCTCGATCAAAAACACAGGATTACTGAATATTTTTAAACACATCTAACTTTCCTATTAAGGGATACAATCTATAATACGAGGAGAGAAATGTTAATCACAAATATCTTTCTGCACCAGAATAATGCATCTGCCCACGAAAGTCATCACACAATGGCTGCAATTGAAGATCCAGCTTTAGAACTACTTCAACATCCTCCCTACTCCCCAGAACTTGCTCCCAGGGACTTCAGTTTGTACTCTACTTAATCAGGCACGGATGCTTCAGTTCTCTTCATTTGTAATAACAAGACTCACTTGCTACCAGAAAAAACAAACATTATTTTCATTGTCAGTGAGAGAAGTCTTAAAATTTTTACATCACAAAGCCTGGAATAACAATATACTAACTTAAAAATCGTAGTACATCTTCTTCTATACCAGGGACAGTAATTGCTATACAACCTTGTATATTCTTATTTAAAAGCATTTAATTTTGGAATCACTTTTCCTTGTGTAATAAGCTTTCCACAATCAATTCACGTAATTTATAAATTCATTACAACTTTACGAGTGACGGCGACGAAACTCGACAGCACTTGCTGTTCAAAGATAATTAATTGACTGTAAACACTTTTAAACACGAACATGAACTACGCTAACAGTGTACAACTACAAATAAAATATATAAAATTCAAATTCAGTACAAAAGAAGATGCCATTGTTTCTTTAATAAATTGCATTGATTGTAGTTGTAAGTATATTGATTTTTTTAAATTTCATCTTAATGTAATTTTAATCGTATCTTAATGTCTGTGTATAATGAAAAGAATGTTTGAGTTATGCTGCTGTATATGTGTTATGCATTAAATCCACGAAGTGTTAATTGTAAAAATATACCATCAAGAGTTCACTATTTTCTATTCTTCAAAGTTTTCAAGGAATCACTTATACCGATTATATTGTGCTGAATTTTAAGATAAATTGTACCATTCTTTGGGAGTGGGGTCTCAATAGATTCGAATATCTGCAATTAAGAACCACCATTCCTAAATATCCCCATACTGATTTTTATTACATAATGTATTTTCATCCCAGAGTCTTAATTATTTTGTTTGTGGTTACATTTCTTTCAGAAAGGATCGTTTCAACTGCTTATAGTACTTGCCATTATGGTTCTTTCAAAGATGTTCCTGCTTCCACCTTTAATATTATCGTTGAGCATTAGCGTTGTGATGCCAATTTACGAAAGGTCATCGAATGTAAGACATCTGCAACTCATGACAGGACTTAACCCTTTACTTTATTGGTTTACTAGCTACTTTTGGGACATGCTCTGCTACATAATATGTACAGTTATACCTTCCATTGTGCTGGTAGTGGTTGGGGATCAAAACGGGATTTTCCGAGGATATTTAGGTAAGTATTATTCGTTACAGTTACTATAGTGATATTTTATTGAGAAAATTGGAATCTTTTCGCTTCAGTAATACTATCGTCCTGTGACTTTTAAATCCACTTAAGGTTGAAACTTCTTTTGAATAAATAATTTATGTAACATGTATTTTAAAGAAATGGGTCGCACAGCGATAACGAGTATAAAAAATAAATAGAACTAAAAATCTAGTCCGTAGTAAATTGAAATGGAATCACACCATCCTGCCAAACTTATTTCTCCAGGTACGTGAAGTTGGCCCAACCACATCAAGCTTTTAAGACCAAAACCACACCAAGATTGTGTGCATATTTTGTGCTAATTTGTGCACACTATCCCATATTTTGTGC